>PVJO010009358.1:0-70004 GCA_004026905.1 Hystrix cristata
AAACTCTGACCACCCACTGAAGACAACCAAGAAAGAACTATTTAAGAAAAATTTAAACAACAATATCAAGAGGAATTAATGTTTGTATATCAATTAACTCTAATTAACATTAGAGTGTAAAAACCAAAGTATTAATGATCCCTAGCTCTGTGTGGTATTCCAGAGGAGAAAAAGAAAGGGTAAATGGCAGAGGAGGGTGGGACTGAAATGGAGTCTGTGTTCCACCATCATCTTTATCACTACTTGCCAGGGGAACACTAATGCGTAATTTACCCATGTGGACTTGTAGCCTCATTGAAATTGAAATAATTCAGGTATAAATGTGGTGACATCTTCAGATAATTATCTCTTTTGCACTCAAAAAGCTTTCTGCATAAATAACAGGCAAACTCGTCTTTCACTGAAGCAGTAAGACATAGGGAATGCATACATGCCAACAGAAGGTAAACAACAAAAACAACTAAAAAAAGAAGAAACAAAAAAAACTCATTAGTGATCAATGTCCTGTACATAACTGTGGTGCTAGAGCCCATTGAAGAGGAAATGGTAGGAAGTTTTATGACAACAAACTGAGGGTGAACCAACTGCTGATCCTAGAAAAAAAGCTTTTTAAAATATGTCTTTAAAGATCAGTGACTCATCCTGATTTGCAAATGCTAGTGATCTGTAATGTGAAAGAAAAGATCAGGCAGGGCCCTCACCCAGAATGTTAGAACAGGGGGGCATACAAATTACATGTGAGGTAGGGTCCCAGTGAAGGATACTGGCTGGGGTCCTAGCTATGAAATATTAAAAGTTCCAGGAAAATTACAGATCTTAAGAAAACACTATTTACCTTGGAGCTCAGAAAAGGTTGAGGACTTGTTATAGTAGTTAATGAAGTTAGTTAACATTTAACGTATAGGAAACAGAAGAGATATTCTTTGAATTAGGAAATCTTGAGGACAATCTGGGATGCCATCATCTACCAGCATGCAAAGATAAAGAAACACACACACACACACACACACACACACACACACACATGCACACGCAACTCCCCCCAACAGCTCAACAGGTTTAAAAAAAAAACCCACCTGTTTCAATAATTAGCAATTGAAATGGATCTAGTATACCAATGCTACTTAAAAGTTTTAAGAAAGAGCCATAAAATTTACAATGAGATTAGAAATATTTATTAGTAAATACATTGTCTCAAATTAGAATACAATTTTAATGATGCATTCTGTCGCGAATTTTAGATATGGAAGAATAGTGCAAAATAAAAATTTAAGAATTCAGTAAAGATGTGGACAGAGAATAATAAAAGAGAATGTGAGTAGGTAGAATTTAAACTGCAGAATCCAAGAAAGGAAACAAAGGCAAACAATCTTAGAACTTAAAATAAATTCAAGTGAAGGACAAAAGAAGAGACTAGGTAGAAATGCAGCAAGGACGATAGAGGATCAAAATTAAAGATAAATGAAAAAGCACACACAGAGTTAAGAATTGAAAACAAAGAAAGGGTACCTTTCAAAAGAGAATATTGCAAATGAATATCTGATTGAAATACAATAAAGGGCCTGCAGTGTACATGTTGAAAGTTGTGTGCCACTAAAAAATGAAATACAGTTATCAACATTAAGAGATATCCTAGAAAAGTTATTGGGTTTTTAAAATAAAGAGATAAATATTTTGGCAGAAAGGCAAAAGATTAAGTCACTTGTAAAAGAAAAGATATCTAACATGATCATTTAAATAGGTCAGTTCTATTGTTCAAGTCCAGAAGACACTGGACTTAAAATAGTCTTAGCAAGATCAAAGTTGAGCTGAAGATTTTACATCCAAATAAACTCTTTTAATCACCAATTCTACAGACCAATAATTGTTTCCCAAGAATCTCTTGAGTTTAATAGAGAATGAGTACAATCTGCTAAGAGGTGGCTAACATTTAGCCAAAGCTGCAATAGCAAACATCAAAATATATTAAGCTATAAAACTAAGTTTTTAAGAAAAATGTAGATCAGAGTAGCAAAATCTATATACATAAGTAAGGAACTAACAAAAATTGGGAATGGGTACGAGAGCATAATCTGAGAACTTAATGGATTGTCTCATGTGTTATAGCCAGGAGTCAGATATTATACACGTACTTAATGAATTAATAAATGTATAACTACGTTTAATTATACCAGTTTGAATAATGAGTGTGTAATATAGACGTACATTTATTATTTTCATTAGGAGAAGTTGATCTAAACACAACAACATGAGGTATATTTTATGAAGTATCATTTAACGATATTCTCCAGAACAAGAATGAAGCTCTGTAGATATTCGAAAAAATGCTAAGTATCTGGAGAGAGAAGCACAGACAGAGTGACTTTATTTATGTTAAGGAATTGACTTACCCAGTTGTGGACATCAGCAAGTCCAAAACATGAAAGGTAAACAGGCAGGTTGGAAACAGGAAAAACTGATGTAGCTCAACTCCAAAGTCAGTTTAAGGCTGAATTCTCTCTGTCTTGGGAAAATCAGTCTCTTTGAAGACCTTCAAGTGTTTGGATGAGGCTCATCCATACTGTGGAGTGTAATCTGCTTTACTTAGTGTATAATTTAAACATTAATTTCCTTTAAAAAAAAAACTTTCTTCTTAGCAACATCTATGTAGTATTTGCCAAAATATCTGTATACGACAACCTAGTCAAATTGAGACATAAAATTAACTATCACATATAGATATACATGTGTGTGTACTTATATAGATGTGCTTATGTGTGTACTTATATAGGTGTGCATGTATTTGTCTGTTAGAAGAACAACAAGCATTTTTGCCTACAATTTTTTTTTTTTGTAAAATTGTAGGCCAAGTACACCATTCCATCAAGTACATGCTTCAAATAAATTGGCCTACTTCTTTACCTATGTGATGTGAGCATGAACATTAATTTCCCTTGTCATTATATTTAGTGTTGGTATCACTGCATCTTCATATGCTTCATGGGTCTCTGGTCACACCCATAAAAGCCTATGTTTTCCATCCTCCATTGTAGCTGGATGTTTCCAGGTGACTAACTTTTGTCAACAGGTTACAAGGGTGTGGGCGCCTTCAAATCTGTAGATTTAAGAATGCATTTTTGCTGCTCATGCTCTTTCCACCTTCCTTGGGCTGAGTCCCAGACATAGGAGAAGCCCAGGCTTAACCATCTCAAGAGAGAGATTATGCAGAGAGATGGCAGAGAAAGTAAAGGAAAAGAGCCCGAGTCTCTAAACCTCTCAGGACTGAGCTCTCACATTGTCCTGGACTAAGCAGATTCTCATGTATGAATAAATTTCCCTCTTAGCTAAGCTCCATCTATACTTCTGTTTACTACAGTGGTATAAGTTTTACTTTGTTAATAGTATTTTCAAACCTAAGTTTCACAAACCAGTAATGCTGTGATACATATACGTCGGTGAAAATATTTTTCCTGCATTTTGGAAATTAGAATTTTTTTTAAACACTTTTTGGAAAGGTTGCACCAATTTATATTGTCATCTCCTGCATATGCTAATAGTTGTATCGTCGAAAACTAATTGCTTTGGATGACTCTCCTTGTGTTCAGTAAATCTCTCTTCTCACTCTATTCCTTTCCCAATGTTTCCGTTAAATCTTATAATTACTAAAAGATAGGAAATGTAACTGAAGTTGAAAAGATTGGGAAAGAAAAACTACATTTGGTTTTCCTTTGGGGTTTACAGAAAGAAAATAACTATCTTAATTACATTGTACTTTTCATCGTTAACCTGACTTTCAATAATTAAACCTCTAATTACATTAATTAAAAAGAATACTTTAAGCTTGATTATAAGGAAGGCAAGTGTTAAGGGAATTTTCCTTTGAATTTTGCTTTGACTTCAAATGCGACTTACTCTCCGCTCAGTTTAAATTGTCCTCTCATGCGCTGCCCTGATTGCTCTGTGTTCATTCAGCTTCAGATGAAGGGAAGCTGAAAGCCCATTTGGAGCTTTTATCTTCAAACCCTCAACCCACCCCCTGACACCCTCTGTTGCTTTGACATACAGTCAATTGGACAATCACTTATTGTGAAAACGCCCTGCTGATAAAACAGAATTTAACCCTGTTTTACTTTGTCTGCATGAATATTTTCCGTAAGAGTTTTGAGACAGAGAGTTTTAACAGCCACTCCCCACCAGTTGAACGATAAATCGGGAGGTAGGAGGGTTCTGGAGCAGTTCTGCCAAGAGCACCTTTTAGCTGCCTGCTTGGGGGACTCCAGCCCCACTTTCCCTTGGCCGCCATGGCTCTCCCCCGGAGCACAGCAGGTTCCCAGTCATTCTCTCAGGCCCAAACTGTCAGGAGTGAGGCAATTAATGTGGTAATGAGAGTTTGGCGTGCAAAATGTTATTTCCTGCAGGGCTTGTCACATATTTCAGAGAACATTAGGAGCAGGCAGATATCTGCTTTTCCCTTCCCATCCCCCAATTCTTGGACCTTGAAAATCTTATACATTAGCGGCATCCCAGGGAAACAGATTGGCCAATTGGTACTGAAGGGGAACACTTGAAATTCCAAAGTTGAAGGCTAGTGTGAAAGTTGCAATGATACTTACAAAACAGGTATAAAGAAAATGTTGACCCTCACAAACTGACATTTCCTTAGTACAGGATGACTCCTAGTTTCCCATGGGACACTGATATTTGTTCTGAGTTTAAGAAAATCTCCCCTCTTCAGAATACAGAAGATTGCATAGTCACCTTAGAAACAGTGTAGGAGTTTAAAGATGAGTCTGAAGCAACTTAAATCTCTGACATAACCTAACAATTTTGTGAGCATATAATGATTTCACAAATGAACTTGATTTTGAGATGAGGAAGTCTTTAAATTGCAAAGTGAGAGAAGCTATGAAAAGTTTCCTCATTTGAAATTTCCTAAATAAAAACTGCAGCTAAACATTGTCCTTTAGTGTTGTTTCAGTACACTATTAATAATTGTTCTGTGAAGCAAATTCTACAAAGTCATAAGTGTGCTACAACTTTCAACAAATACATTAAGTAAATAATGTCGGTGAATGTGTTAAATTGATAATATTGAGGGGATGGCTGGGCCTTTTTAGGCCATTTTGTCCCATTTTGTATTGCAGGAAGCCTTCTAATGAATCCTGGACTGTCCGTATCAGATCTGTCATCTTAAAGTTGTATAACTCAGATGGTTGAACAGTCCTTCTGAGTGACCATTTGCGATGTCTTCCTATTGTGTATGAAACCCTCTGAATGTGGGATGTCTACACATGTATTTTCAAAGCACTTTGAGGCGAGTGGTGCTTTGTAAATGGAGTTTCGTAAGGGTGATGCGATGTTATGGCTGTGTAGATGCCAAATATTTTATACACTTTCTTGTTTCTGGGACAAAATACCCAACAGCACACATTAAAGGAAAAAAGTTTATTTGGGCTCATAGTTTGTAGAGGTTTCAGTCCACAGTCGGCTGGTTCCAAGGCAGGGTGGCCTGACGAAGGAGAAACAGTCCATGTCATAGCAAGCAGGAAGTAAAACATCAATCAAGGGAGGAGGAGAGACATATACCCTTCCAGGCCATGCTCATGGTGATCCGCCTCTTCCTACCAGGGCTCACCTCCCAGCATCACACCCAAATGTAAACCCATCAGTATACTAATCCAGTGATAAATATCACACACCCCTGTTCTAGTCACCTCCCCAAAGCCACAATTATGAGTGCACGAGACTTTGGTGAGGGGCATCTAGATATAAACCATAACACCAACTGTGTGCCCAATGTGCCTAAATCAACATCTTTTTACCTCTACAACCCAAGAAATGTAACACACTGTATTTGTCGAGTGCCACCATAGGTGTCCACAGAGACTGAAGCATGACTTCTTGCAAAAATAGCCTGCAATATTTCATCTATATCTATGACCTGAGCAATAATCTCTACTCTGTTACAGTCCATGTACTTTAGCCTCTTAAACACAGACCTAAGAAATACAATACTACCACAGACAAAGAGACATTTATATGCTGTTCACAGAAAGAAAGTACATTACTGGAATATTGGGAGGGAAAGCTATCAAAAGCAGTAAGATGGAATGGGATAAGTTGACAATAGTGTAGACTACTGTTCCCCAAACTTTAGCCCAAATAGCAATTGAAACAGTAGCATCATGCTCAGGAACTCTGACGAAGTGAGACACCATTCCCAAGTCTGTAATCGTATTATGTAGAAGTACGAACTGCTTATAGACTGGAATCATTAAAGAGTTGGTACAAGAAACATCTAGTGCTTCTCGGTCATCTTTCTAGCACTGTGTGGTTTCTCTAGTGCTGTGGCTTCAAGACTGCTTATCTAGCTATTCAGACCTTCAAATAGGATGTTCGGAAAAGAAAGTGTGAGCCTGAAGGGAATTCTGCCACTGTGGCGACAGTCTCAGAGGTAAACAACTGCGGCCAGTTTCTATTTCTTAGAATACTGTGGCAGACTGTGTTTAATGAGAAGCAGATGAAACTCCACCTTTTGCTTCAGCGTATGTCAAAGAATCAATTGACATCTTTAAAACAAGAATTTAAAATGTTTTTTATCTATTATTTATAATATTATCACAATACTATTATTATTAATCATATCTATAATTTAATTTGTGCTTACTATTTTGGCAGGAGTATTAAGGATAGCAGCTAAAATATATTCCCTGAGGTAGTTAGCTCTGCTATCCCAGGTTTTAAGATGATATTGAGATTTGGAGTGTTTTAGTTATGTGCCAGGATCCTACTGCTTACTAGATAAGACCTGTTTCTACCAGAATATTCATACGGTAAGCATCTCCCTCCAGCAAATGTGCCCAGTACTCTAACTGATCATCCTTAGAGCTTCATAGTCTACATGGCATTGAGGCATGGGGCCAGGTATCCTACATCACTTGAGTTTTTGTTTTGAGATCATTTTATGTCTTGCTATCTCACAAAACAAATAAGTTAAACAAAAATGCTATTAAAGATATGAGAGATGTGTCAGTCCTGTGCATGAATTCATTACAAGCTCTTAGAGAACACATTGGCTAGTAAAAGGAATTAACTTGTAAAACTACTATTAATTTATGTTGACACAGAGTAAAACTGAAAATAAAGAGGTGTTTGTAGCTGATAGGTAACACCTGGAAAAACTGCTGAGTGGTTTTCTCTTAATGGGAACATTCTGAAATATTGCATGACAGATGACAGTATTGTCCAGTATTATTACCTTGTCTTCGGCAGAAGTTATTAGGAGAGTCTCTGAGCCTGACTGCTTAAATCATCAATAACATTCATGTAAACACAAACTACAGTCCAACCAAATACATCACTAGTGAGAAGCGTAGAAACAACTCAGGGTACAGAGTATATTAAAACGGGCAATTCATATATTCTGCACAATAATATAAGAACAAATATGTCACATATCAGTACTAGAAGTTCAAACTTCTGTATAATGTATGATAGCTGCATGCCATTCTGATGACTTGTGCACTAATGAAGGATAATGAGAAAGATTAGTCATAGCACATAAGGAATTCTTAAGTACTCTTGATTTTATTGCTCTATAGTACTGTATTTTTCCTTTAAAATTTTCATACAGTAAACAAACATTTGTATATCTAGTAAAAAAGAATTACATATGGAAATTATCTTCATTCAATCATTATACAGCATATACATATAGTGAAACATCAGAGTATATTAAATAAATATTTGAACTATTGTTTGCCAAATAAAAATAAAATGAAACTCTCAAAGGACTTATTTGTAGACTTTATTCTTTCAGTACTGAGAACTGAAGGATTGAACCCAGGGAGTTCTGTGTGTTGGGCAAGAGATCTACTACTGAGCTACATCCCCAGCCCAAAAGTCAATTTTATACATATAAAAAGGATTTGGGATAATGAACCTTTTGAAAACCACACACAGGTTGGTCTCACTTTGTATTAAGTACATTTTCCAAATGTAGCAATCTTTAAGGATCATCACATTCACTCTTAAATATGAAAAAAAAAAATACTTCCACCATCACTCATTAGTATATCAGGATCCAATATTAAGATTTGGTTATTAAAACATGAGTTTTGAAAAAGTAGTTTAGTTGCTATCATGAATGTACTATGTTCACCAAAGAACTCAATATTTAAAATTAGTTTATGCTATTCAGCACAAGGGATAGTTAGGGCAAGTCTCTAAATCCCTTAATAGTTCAACTTTGCATTTAAAGATCAGAATATTAGGGATTGTATTTCAGATATACTTTTCCCTGGAATGGCTTATATATGATATGCATAATTACCTTTAATCATGTAGGAGGATGAAACATCGTAACTCTGTAAACTTGGAAATGAGATTTACTGTATGCACTCGATCACATAGCTAGTTAATGAAAAGTTTCTCCTATCTTATACCCCATCACAATAAAAATATATCTATTAATTTTCAGTCTGAATTTCTTTTCACTAAATCATTTCCATGAAGGAAAGTCAGAAAGAAGAAGGTAAGAATTATCTCTCGCATCACCAAGATCGATCCTTTTACTACATCAAACATTCCAAGAGGAAAATTGAAGATTCCTACTTTTTGGCTCATAGTTATTGCTATTTATAAAAGGAGTGACATAGAAACCTCCTTTACATCCTTGCCCGTTCCACATCTAAACAGATTTAATATGCTGTTTAGAAAAGGCAGGGTAACAGTTAGACTACCAGGTTCATTAATCACATGGAAGAAATGTCCCCAAATCTCATATATTCTAGAGTACTCTACTTTAAAGAACCATCTACTAAAACCTTTATAACTATATACACAGCTTACAAAACTCAGGGTGAATATACTGTCTCAACCTTTTACGTCAGTCAATTTCTGTGCACTGATGTATTATCGTAAGCTTTATTTTTTCAAGTGATAGCTCCCATTCCAATACTGTTTCCAAATCCAGGTAACCAAGGTTTGTTTTGCATGCAACGTGTGGTAGTGTCTTCTACTTTACCTCTCTTGGTTTAAACCACCACAATTTTATCCTGAAAGAACATCCTAAACCAAAGTACTCAGAATTATTATTACAAATCAGAAATCGGATCATGTATTTCTCTTGCTAAAAACTCCTTCCGTAACTTTCCATTGCATGTGTAATTATGACACTCACCTATCTCTCCCTAGTCATCCTCTACCACTCTGCTGATATACCAAGAATCAACAACAATGTAAATGTATGTCTCCTTTATATCATTCATCAAATAATTCTCTCTTTCTCTCTCTGGTGCTCGTGATCGAACTCATGGCCTTGCACTTGCTAGGTAAGCGCTCTACCACTGAGCTAAATCCCCAGGCCCTGGAGTTCTCATTTTGTATTCTCACTTAACAGAGCTTCGCCACAAAGGTCTGCTTTGACAGGCTCTCTCAAGCATAATATTGTTTCCCGTATTCATACTCTAAGCATTCCTTGTGCTCGAGTGAGCATATTATTTAAAAGGAGGCATTTGATCTTTCTGCTGTGTTCTTTTGCATCAGATGAGGCTGATTTCTTCAGAATCCCTCTCCCGCATTGCAACAAACGATCTCCACCATCTGACTTTCTGGTTGACCTCCTCTGAGTTTTGTTAACATAAATATAGTCCTTAAAAACAATAAACAGTAGCAGCAACAATAATAATAGGAGTAATAGTAAGAATGAACTTGAGTGTTGCATATATGCTAGGAATTACGCTGAATGTTAAATATTATGAAGTAAGTGATAATATCGCCCCAACATTATAGGTGGAGAAACTCTTCATTTTGCTCATGGATTTAATTAAAAACTTGATTCATGATATGATTTCAGTTATTCCCACATAACAGTTCGTGTTTTCTTTCAGTTTCAGTCCCACGTTACCAATTTATACCGTATTATCGCCTATTAAAAGGCACGAAGAAACTAGTTCCGTCAGCTTCCGGTTGGTATGACAAGACACTTGCCGTGACACTTTGAAGGAGGGAGGGAGGGATTGGTTTCGGAGGGTTCGGCTGCTCCCGTTGTTGCGGGCCTGTGGTGAGGCAGAACGTCACGGGGGAAAAGGGCAGCAGAGCAAAGTTGCCCATTTAACGGCAGAAGAGAAGCAGAAAGAAAGGGAAAAGCGCCTAAGAGAAGGGGGATAGGAACTGGATGCAGCGTCCATCTGCCTGATCCACTCCCTTCAACCGGGTCCCACATCCTGATTCCTTCTCTTCCCAATGATGTGATCCAGTTATGATATCAGTGGATCAATCCATAGCTTAATCTACGGATGAAATTAAAGCCTGACGATCCAGTCACCCCTCCAGGATTCATCTTTGAACACTGCTGCATTGGGTATCCAACCCTCAGTACACTGTCTTTGGGAGACTTTTTATAGTTACGTTGTGATGAGGGCCTCAAACCTTCTCTCTAGGAGTTTCCTATTGAGAAATGGCATCATGCATTTGTCTAGTCATCCTTGACATTCTATTCCCACACCTCACCTTTATTATCTCAACTCGTGTTACTCTTCTATGTATTTCCGAACTTGATCATTCATTTTCATCTAGTTTCACCCAGCATCGTTTTTTAATCAGCTGTACTGAGCAACTCTGAACCGTTCTGCTTGTAACCACTAGCTCTGCCTCCACTCCTGCCTGGCTCTGAGCATCAACCAGAGTGATTTTCTTTTAATTAATGCAAATCATCATATCATTTTCCTAGCATGGAACTCTGAAATAAGTTTCGATTGTTTTGAAGCTCTTTTGATGAAGCCCTAAGTGCCTTCCACAACCTATGTATCTTTCTAGCCTCATCTCCTGAAATGGCCTCACACTCTGTGCTTCAGCCACGCTTCTTTTCTTCATCTTTAGCATTTCCTCACAACCATCGTAACTTGGCCTATCCTATCCTTTTATTTTAAAATCCTTTTTCCTTAACCTGTTCCCCTAATTTACAGTCCCAGTTTGATCGTTTTAATAATGTTTATTTTTCTCCATTTTTTGCCTTGATTATAAAAAGTAGAGTAACAAACATTCTGAATGCCTGAGGGCATGGAAACTGACATGTTAAAAGCACAAGACTGGAGTTGGCAATTTAGCTCAGTGGTACAGTGCTTCCCAAGCACGCCCAAGACTCCGAGTTCGGTCCCCAGCACCCCCCACCTCCCCACCAAAAAAAGAGTATGGCTGTTTCGCAGATGTTCTCCAATGAATCATACCTCCTGCTCTCCACGGTCTTGTGTGGCCGCTCCCTTTTTATTCATAACCTAACCGATAAACTGTGTCACAAGTAATGTCTTCAGGTTCAAAAACTAAGATGTGAGAGAAAGCCTAGCAGTTCTCCCTTTTGTGCCTTTGGGGAAGCCGGGCTCTAAGTAAGATACCCTGGTATCCTGAGACCACTCTGCCCAGCCAGTGCAGTTTCATAGAGAGTCTAGGTGGAGGGAAACCAAGTCTCAAGCCCACAGAGTCCAAGCAGAGCTCCTGTCTATCAGCTGACCTAAACTTGCCAAGCATCTGAGTGAGGCCATTTTAGAACTGCATCTTCCAGCATCCTTTCTGTTTCCTTTGCTGATGCCTTGTGTACATAGAATAGAGAAAAGTAATGTCTTCTATGTGTTCTCTAAATTATAGAAATGCATGCAAATAAATATAAATATTTTAAATATGAAATTTTGGAATAGTTTTTATATAATAATAGATTTCAAAATGAAAAAAAAAAAAAAAAGAGCAAATATCATAAGCTGAAAACCCAAAAAGCATATCTTGAAGTTGCAATGGGCAGTGGAAATATCAGGAACATTGACAGTATGGGCAATATGGGAAGTCATTTTGCAGAGGTTTGTTTTGAAAGAGGATACAGCTGTAACAGCAGCAAGACTAATGAGAAAGAATTGAAAAAGTGAAATCAGGAAAGACCATTTTAAAACAAGATTTTGAAGATTAATGATGCATAATGCTTTGGACAATTTTCTAAAGAATAAAGGGTTAAATTATTTAAATCATGTTCTTTGAATGTAATTTCTTGTCAGGAGACACTGAACAATGAGGTATAGGTTAATCTCAATACAAATGTCATAGCATTGTGACATTTCTTAGCATTCTATATGAAAGGACAGACAGAGTTCGGTTATGTGTACATTTTATAGAGTTTAAAAACTATAGCTTATATTCAAATTGAACAAATTATATAAAAATACTGGTTTGAATTGGACTGGTGAAAGTTAAATGTGAATTATGGTTTGCTATGGATCTCAGATTATAAATATAATTGTGTACAATAGCTCTGTTTTCTACAGCTGAAATTATGTTTATGTTATGAGCTTCCTTACCTCAGAAAGGGAGAACCAGTCCACTCTTGGTCTCTTATGCTGGTGTAGGTCAGGGTTTCTCAGAAGACTGTATAAGAGACAATCAAAATATGTGGTGAATGTTTAAATTTATTACAGCATTATAATAGAGGATACATTGTCATTAAACTTCCTCGCTTTGAACACAATTATTTCATCTTTCATGGCACTTTCTGAAGCAGTTCTGGAACTTTGCTTGGTGAATCTCTTTGGTTGTACTGTTGTCAGAGACTTCATGTTCTGACTGGATTAAAATGTTTATTTTCATGGCCATTTTGCCTTCGGGGAAAAGCCAGAAGTTACGTGGTGCCAGATCCAGTGAGATGGGTGAGGATGCACTATAATGTTTTTATGAACTTGCCTTCACAAGAGCCTTCACTTTATACTTTTTTTTTTTTTTTTGGTACTGGGATTCGAACTCAGGGCCTCATGCTTGCGAGGCAAACACTCTAAGCACTGAGCTAAATCCCCAGCCTGACTTTATACTTTTGATCACAACTTGTAAAGACGCTCAAGGAAGATGATTTTCATAGCAGCTTCAGAGAGTGGCAGGAAGGATGGGACATGTGTGTTCAAAGAGATGAACAGTATTTTGTGGGCGATTAATGGCAATGTGTCTTTTACTATAACTTTTTAAAAATGTAAATATTCACCATATTTTTAGTTCACATTTACAGATAGTGTCAATTTCAGGCAGTTGTATGCGGTTGATCCTGGTGTTCTTTGAACCTCCATCTGTTGACCCTTCCTCTACCTCACTGCACTTTGAATTTCACCCGTGGAAAGTGTGCTACCTAACTCTGCTGTGAAGGGAAGTCCTCCTCTTGTCTTACAGCTCTCAACAAAGATCATTTCTGGAGACATAAGGCAGCGTATTCTGCTGTGCACTCTTATCCTCTGAAGCATATGAGGATTTAGCAGGCTGTTTGTTTCACACACTGTTACACACTATGAAAACAGTACATCTCGTTTTGTATCATTTTAACTGCGCATATATTATGAGGACTTTTCAAATTCCAAGGGCTCATCTGAGGTTGGGTTTACTTGTGCTCTCTGCTATGTCTTTCCAAAGCATCTGAACTTTCTGCCACTTACCAGAATAAGATTCTGTATGGACAGAATATGGCCAAGGCATAAGACCTCTTTGTGAAGACTGAGTCACTTAAATGCCTTCTGCTTTGTCTCTCTGATTCTCTACTTTTAGTCTGTACTTTTTTCCTAGTCAAGATAATTTTTTCTATCCTTGATTGTGGTGATCTGGTATTTAACATGATTTTGCACGTGACTTATATACTGCATAAATTCCAAAGAGCTTTTTATTTGAAGCTAAAAATAACTGGTTCCTGCAACCAAATTTTTTTAGTGAGTGAGAGGGAGGGAAAGAACAAAAAAGAAATCATAGAGATCACAAATCTTAATTAGTAGTTTATCATTGTCCTACTATAACATTTTATGTACTTTTCCATTCATTGCTGATAGAAGTTAGTTTCTTTAGTGCTCTTGTAACTAAAGTATGTTCCCGTACTGGGTCTGAGTGTTTTAGTTAATTTTCTAGAGTCAATGGTTTGCAAGAGAGCAGATTTAATACAGGACAAGTCCAAGTTACAACATTCACACACACAAGTCGATTGCAGGAAGAGTGCAGAACATCTCTCTATGCACTGGAGATCTGAAAGATCCAATCGAGGGCTGGGAGCCCACGGCAATGTCCAGTGTATATCTATGTCTGCACTTAAAGGCTGAAGAAATCTATACTGGAACCAGGATACAAAGCTCATAGCAGAGATGAAGACCAGAGCTCTCCCGAAGCAGCCATCCTCAATGATACCAAGAGCTCCTTCTGTGATGAGAACAGCCGAGTTCCCTTTGGGAGAACCAGCCACAACAGAGTTTCTTCTAGGAAACAGCCGGCCCCTATCTTCTGCTCTTGTTCTCCTTTATGTTGTGTCAACAATCTTCAGGTGGATCCTCTATACCCAGGACCACCCCAACTCAGTCTAGCTGGGTGCTCCAGATCAAGCTGGCCATATCAGTCCACCACACTGAGCTATATATCATTGAGCATATTCTTACTGTAAAAGATGAATACTAACCATTGACAGAAGACACCTGATAAAAGTATATGAAGAAACAATGTAGAAAGAGCTACCTTCTCCAGAGTCAAGTAGAAAAGTTTTAAGAGCCATATTTTGTTACTAGTTGTGTAACTTCAAGCACATCATATAACCTTTTAAAGTTCATTGATTCAGCTGTAAAAAGGGAAAAATCATACTACTCTCTTGTTGATATAAGTTCAAAGCACACCTGAGAAACTCCTTACAAACTTACGAGCACAGTAGGATCCCAGTGGATATTGACTATTATATCTTTTCCAGCAACTGAGGAAAATGAAGGCATCTTCTGAGAGTTTTTGTTTGTCGATGTGTACATTTCCTCCACAGAACTCTGCTGGGCCAGAGCGAAGCGAGCTGTTCTCTTCCCTCCTCGAACTCAAATGAGCCACTTATGGGTGGAATCACTGCACAGTTTTTATTCTTCCTTCTCTTCTGGGAAAGAAGAAAACAACGCCTCCAATTAAAGTGTGCCCAGAATAGTGTAAGTCAAATGTAAGCATTCAAACTGTAACTGTATCAGAAAACTCAGTAAAAAAAGAGAGAAAAAAGACACAAAAATTTATTATAGAGAACTAAAGCAGACTGATTTATTTCAGTTTAATTAAAAATTAAGTTTACTGATTACATACAAATCAGGAGAGTATATTTTATAATACATAAAGAATAGAAAAAAAAATGCAGCCTCTGTAAAGGCCTTACATTCTTTATGGGTAATAATAGCTATTCATACAACCATCAAATGATAATAATGTTATTAATAACTAGTTTCATGGAGCATTTAGCATGTGCAAAGTAATATTATAAGCCCTTTGCTTGTTTTCCTTTCTTTCAATTTCACAAAATACCTGGAAAAAAGAACAATTTATTTTTATCATTTTGCATATAAAGCAATAGGCACTAATGCCTAAGTGAGTAGCTTAGCTTCACAGAGTGTCTAAATGAGCAAGATTCTGGAATTGGGGATGTATTTGGCATGCTGCTCAGGAGAAAAAACAAACTGTGTTAGGAAGAGTCTAAGTTGAAGAGAGACATTGTAGGAAACGATTTCGCAGATAGGTGGGAAGTATGAAAGATCTACCTATGAGGTGTTTCCTGGAGCTACTGGGTGATGAGTTGCAGACTGAAACAGAGGACGTGTCAAAGCTAGAATAAAGGAGGAGGTTACATACAAATATTAACAGTAGCACATTAGAAGTAGCAGGACTCTTTCACATGAAATATTTAGTACAGTTATTAAGCTAGGTAAAATTACCATATTTGAAAGTGAAAGTGGGAGAATAAGACATAAATCCACTCATCTCCCTGGTCTTCCTCTTCTTAAACCTTCTCTGAGTACTAGGGTCTGAGGAACAGTTCTGAAAGTATTACACTTACCCCACATGAAATGAGCCCCAATTACACTTTGCACGGTATGCTGTTAATAAGTGTCTAAAACATACCAGTCTTACTGAGTCTGTATCTTCCTTTCCCTGTTTCCTCTCCAATCCTTACATCCTTTCCTTCTATTTCATCTGCTTATATATGATTGTCTTTCTTTGTATTTTTCCTTCTATCTTTCCACTCCTGAACTGGTTACTATTGCTATGATCACTCTGGTGAAATTGTAGGCAAAAACTGTTAAGAAATGTCCCGGACCCATCTGGCCCTTGGTGTCAGCTATCGGTGCACGGTGTTAAATGTCACCGGTGTTAAATTATAACAGATGATTTTCCTATAATATCTTCAGTTCTTCCAGTGTAAAAATGTCATTTCAGCATATAGACGAATTTAAGGAGGAGTCAACGATGCTAATCAAGCCTAAAAGATCTGCTTCCCCCTCAAGATTTGTATAAACAGGATAGACTTGGAACATTCAATTAGAGCATTTAGAGCTGATTTTATTTGGTAAGTCCTTGTGAAAATGATGTTAATAACATTTATCCATTCATTAAGCTTACATTTACTGGGGTTCAACTCGAGAATTGGTGCAAGATCTCAGAGTATGAAGGCGTATTTTAGGTGGCTCCTGACCCCTAGAATCTACCCTGGGAAAGCTTGTCTATGCTATGTCCGTACCGGGGCATAAAGATCTCAGCTCTTCAAAATCAGTTAGTATTGCTAACTGCAGTAGTTTTAAAGGCCTCGTTAGATGCACATGTTTGACTTGACAGCAGCAGTTCATATCTTTTCTGAAGTTAGACCATGGTAAGCCACTCTGACAGGCTTCCCTCATCTGGTTTATTTTTCTGAGATGCACGAAGTGTGGCCTGAATACTGATTTATCTAAAAGTGATGTACAAGACACCTGCAATTTTTAAACATATTGTAATGACTAAAATTCCACATAATTATTAACTCTGCTAATATTAAGTACTTTATGTGGAATAGTATAATATTAATATAAATATTTTGACATCAAAGAAAGAAAGTAAATTGACTTTTCACATTTTTCAATCAGAAAATAATTTCCCAACCTCTGTATTCTGCAAAAGAATTCAATTTAAAGAATTATAATAGTCTTTGAACCAAAATGAGTGGGTAATTAGAACATTCAAATTTTCTAAACCAGAAAAGAACTGGTTCTGCATGAAAAAATTACATAATCACGTTATCTTTGAGAAGAATAACAGGTTGTTTTCAAAAGAATTGTTATCATTCTGAATTGCTATAGGGACTGATTCAAGTAAGAATTTCCTTGCTTTACGAAATCAGAATGCAGAATGGAATTTATCCTTATAATTGAACAACAAACATATCTTTAGTCACTTAGAGTATACTCCTATTTATTTATTCTATAAATAAAATAAGGATTCTAATGTGCATAATGATTACTTCTTTTGATTAATCTTTCCCTCATTCTTTACTGTCTTAAACTGTTACTTTTCGTAAAGCAACAGAAGAGCGTTCTCTAACAAGAGAACCACATAATGTTGTCCCCAGAATTGTATGAGATTTGATTTTTTTTCTGTTCTATTATCAAGAAATGGGAGGGATCTTATATTAGTGCATTAGATCATTTGAATTGCTATAATAAGTCACAACTAAGAGATTTTAAACAAGTTTAAAACTGCTGTGATATCATGATCAGATTCTGGTGGAATTTATTTCCTGATTCAT
Organism: Hystrix cristata; assembly: GCA_004026905.1. Lineage (NCBI taxonomy): Eukaryota > Metazoa > Chordata > Mammalia > Rodentia > Hystricidae > Hystrix > Hystrix cristata. The sequence goes on from PVJO010009358.1 coordinate 17,549, forward strand.
AGACAGCACTTTCTTCCTGGGTCTGCACATGGTGAAAGATGCAAACAAGCTTTCTTGATATCTCTTATAAAGGGACAGATAGAACTGATAAAGGTAGAGCCCTCAGAGTCTATTCACCTCCTACATGGCCTAACTCTTAACACTGTTGTATTGCAGGTTACAAGCGACGCAAACTTTCAAGCCATAGTATTTTGGAACAAAAATCCCATAACATATTACTAATGCAGTTCACTAAAATAAAAGATCATATCAAAGACCAGTTCATTGGGACAATGGAAATTTTTGATTAACTCACGAATAAGTCTTGCTATTTACCAGAGAGTTTCAATAAACATTACAAGTTCCTGTTAGGAGATCCTTGTGCTTAAACGATAGACAAAAACTTTATATGGAACCTACTTAAATAAAACAGTCTTTTCAAGTGTAATTTTAAATAGGAAATGCACTCTGTAAGAGAAAAGCAGATGTTGCCCGCAGGGGCTGTCACATATTGCTACTTTCTTCTTGGCTTCATTACCAGTATTTTGTACTGGTATCTTCTGAGTATATTTCAAAATACTTTAAATAGTTAAGATTTAATATGGTGTTTCCAGAAACTAATAAAAAAAAATCTAAGAATTTAGTTTGCACAAAGAAGTGGGTGATTCATAATAATTAAATTCAAGTTCTGATTCCATTTTTTCCTCTGTGTTCTTGGATAAATCAGATACACATTCAAAGGCCTTATATTTTGTCCTCTCTTACCTTTTATTTTTGCACAGAAAAGGAAACAATTATAGAGTAAAAAAAAAAAAAAACAGATTGTGGAACTGAAAATATTTGCAGACCATACATCAAAAAGGGTCAATTTTTAAAATATAAGGAACAGCTTATAACACAATTAGCCAAAAAGCTAATAATTAAATTTTAAAATTGGCTGGAGATTTGAATAAATATTTGTCCAAAGATGACATACAAACAACCAAAAAGAATGTGAGTTGGTACTTTCTCTTACTAATTATCTAGGAAATAAAGATCAAAACTACAATGAAATACCTTTTAGGATGCCTGGTGTTAAAAAAAAAAAAAAAAGAACACGTGAGCATGCAAATGTGGAGAAATTGGAAACTTTTTATACTGTTAATAGGGATGGAAAGCAGTACAGCTGCTGTAGAAAACAGTATGGAGACTCCTCAAAAAGTAGAAATGGAATTACCGTACAATCCAACAGTCCTCACTGTGAGTGTTTGTGCAAAGGAATTGAAATCAAGGTCTTGAAGCGATATTAGAACTATTTGCAATATCTCAACTGGAAGCCACGTAATTGTCTGCGGACAAATGAATAAACAATGTGTAGTGATACAAAAGTACAATGGAATATTACTCAATCTTAAAAAGAAAGAAATCTTGTCATTTCGACAACATGAGTGACTTTGTTTCTCTGATATATCTTGTAATTTTATCATGGATGGCAAAAATACCAGAGATTGTATATTTAAAATATCAAGTGACAGGTCTTTTTGAAATCTAAAATTAATTAATTTTATATTTCTCACTAGAGACAAAACCATACTGTGATATTAAAAGAAATTTGGAAATTCTAGATTCAAGTTAAAAGTCAGTAGAGCTTTGTCGGGCACCCAGTTTGAGACGATCATATCAAAATACTGTGAATATTTCAAGCATGTCTACCTATGTCTCCTCCTGTTTTAAATTCTCTTAAATTGTGTCTTTAAGGGTTCAGTGAACTACAGGGTCCCAAGTTATATTTTATTCTAGAACAATTAAAATGTCCATGTTGTGCCTTGGATAGTACTAAAAAAAAAAGAAAAAAAGGAAAAAGAAAAAAGGAGCCTACAGAAGACTTTCTGGTGTTTCATAGATGATGCTCGTTGGACTGGAACCCGCTCTTCTTTGACGAGATGGACCGCGTTGACCGCATCAAGTGCAGAGGCAGGCGGCAGCCCCTGCTGATGGGAGGGGAGTTCATGACTGTGGTACAGAATAAAGAGCAAAGATCACCTCATGAAACCCCCTTCTGGCAAAAGCAATTGAAAATGCAAATAAAAATAATATTTTGAGCTTATATGTCTGCTTGCTTATTAGTTTTTAAAATTTTATTTTAGTGATATATTTTAGATATACATAATGATAGCATTCATCATAGGGAATTTTTACCTGTACATAATATATCTTGCTGCTACTTTTTTCCCCATTCCCCTGCCCTCCTTTCAATCCCTCCTCCCCCCTTATTTATAAAAGCTTTGTTTCCATTTTTTTCCCTCTATTCTCTTTTTTCTGTCCCTCCTTTCCTTCACCCTTCCACCCTCCCTCATTCCCCTTCCAATTTGAACATTTTTTTCCCTCTACCTGCTTACTTATTAAAGAATATAAATGATTATTTTTAACTGGAGGAATGTGTGGCATAGGGTTCCGTGTGAAGGATAGTTTAATTTCTCTTTGAATTAAAAAATTTAGGGGCTGGGGATTTAGCTCAGTGATTAGAGTGCTTGCCTGCAAGCACAAGGCCCTGAGTTCGATCCCTGGCACCACAAAAAAAAAAAAAAAAAAAAAATTAAAAAGTTTACATTTTTCCTCTTCATCCTTTATCCTGTTCCTTTCTCCTCGAATTCTGATTCTAAATGATTTTAGGATTACTGAAGGAGACTTCTTTAATGCAGCTAAAATAGAAAGTAGAAAAAAAAAATAAATATGCAAGGAACTCTTGATTGGATTCTATATCCATGTATCTGCGTTGACATCTACATCTTGAATTACCTTTGCCTGCGTTAAAAAAAAAAAAAAAGCAAAACAAACAAACAAACAAAAAACTCATTTCTGATACCCGGGCAACAGTGCACCTTCAGTCTTGTCCTCTAACTTCAGCTCTTCTAGTGCTGTCCATTTCCAGCACGAACCTGAGGGGACAAGCTTGGGCTGCTGGCCAGTCCAGAAAGACACGACTACTTGGATGCTGGCGGTGGAAGTGTCTCTCCCATCAATGAGAGTATCCTCACCTGGGAAACCTGAGAAAAGAAGACCACTCCCCTTCCCACTGTCATGACCCAGTGAAGTCGAGTTGAGTAAACAAAACTACTGTTGAATCCTGACTCTTAGTTGAGTGATAAGAGTTCCTCATACTTTGGAAATTAACCCTTCATTCCATAAATGGTCTGTAAATATTTTCGACTCTAAAATGAATCTCTGTATTTTACAATATACCATTGAACTAGAAGTGTTATGTGCCATTTTGTAGATTTCATAAAACTCTAGACAGCTTAATTGTAATAAATTGGGTCATGAGAAAGGGAATAGATTTCAGATTTAGCTTTGTAAAATCTTCCCTGTTGGAGCTGGCTTGTTGTATCACATTTCCTGTTCTCATGTTTAAAACAGGGCTTCTATCTGATGATACAGGTTTTTGAAGCTGTACAAGTCACACTGAGCACCATCTTCACCATTTTCCAGAGAATTCAAGAGTCCTAGACACCCAGCCACTGTCACGGCACATCATTGCAATCTATCCTCGGTCTGAAAGCCTGTTATAACTTTTCCTTGATGAAATCATTCATTTGCTTTTGCACTTTACCATGAGATACAGTGTTTTAACTATTATTTTGAAATGGGAAATAATTTATTCCAACTTTGTAGAAAATATTTTCATATGGAGACCTAATTCTGATGATTACAAGATGAATATTAAAATAAATCAAAAATAAACAACAGATAGATAATTTGACAATGTTAACACAAGGGGAAATTAAAAAGCTCTTCATGAGCTGGGGATTTAGCTCAGTGATTAGAGTGCTTGCCTTGCAAGCACAAGGCCCTGAGTTCGATCCCCAGCACCAAAAAAAAAAAAAAAAAAAGCTCTTCATGTCTAAGGCGAGCCAGGAATTCTAATAGGCACCTTGTTGGTGTGTGACCTCAGTCAGTTAATCTGAAGGGTAGTTGATGTTGGCGCCATATTACAGCTATGAAGGCAGAGATGAAGTCAGAATCAAACTAAAAACTGTGTGGCATCAGCTGATATTCCTTGCACCAATATCATTCACTTGTTTGGAGAGTTTATGAGCAGTAACACTTCTGAAATTAAATTCAGTGAATGGATTAAATACTCACATCCTTTTCCAAAAATGAACTTGACTTTATTTCTGATATTTCACTAATAATAAAATGATTTATTCTTGGGTATATGGTGACACTATTTTAACATTTATTATTTCTTTTGTCTGGTTGCTAATAGGAACTATTTTACTGTAACAATTCTCTATTTAGTTCCTACTTGAATTTTGTTTTTTTTTTTTTTTAGAAAAAACCTCCATAACTAGAAAATATATTAGCTCAGCATGTTCATAGATTTTTTTTTTCCTACTTTAGTAATTTTGCAATAGTTGATATGTTGCAATAGCAGGCTTTAGGGATTGATGGTCAGATATTAAAGTAGAAAAGGAAAAGTAATAAGAGTAAGAAGACTAGTTTAGGAGACAAAGTAACCAGTTACAAATACTTACAATACAGGCCAAATATCAGAATTTACAAGAGAATTAATACATTTTTAAAGAATACAGAATTTATTTTATTTTTAACCAAGAACATGTATTGGTACATTGTATACATAACAATCACATTCATAGTGGTCATTTTGTACCTGTATACAATATATTTTTGTTCTCCCCCCTCTTCCCCACCCCTCCCCTCTGCTCCCTCCTTCCCTATTTACAGCAGGTTTATATATATTTTACATTTTTCCATTATTCCCTTTCTCCTTTGGGGAGAAGGGGGAAAAGAAGGAAGGAAAAAAGGAATACAGAATTTAAAATGATAATTTTTATATTTTATTTATTAGGAGAGTATCTTAAAAGTGTTCTGCTATTAAATAAGCATTTTAAAAACAAGTTTTATTTTATTTTCATTTTTAATATTTTAATGAAATTTATCTCCTTTGTCTTTATATAAGCAGTTATATACAGCAATACTTATTATCTATTTTTAGTGAGTTTTTGAGTCATGAACTGTCAAGTGGTGGTTTTAGAAACATAGAAACCTTTTTAGAATCATGTCATACTTTGGAATTTTACTTTAAAAATTTTTAAAAACTACAGCAACTATAGTGTGTGCTTGGATTTTTAATAATATTGATAGAAAAAATAGGTCATAAAAATAAAGGTATATTTGCATTTTAATTTCTGCTGGAATTTCCCCATAAACTTTAATTTACTTAAATCTATTGGTATTTAATACTCCACTGGAGTTAGAATTTTATGTTTTTCTTCTTGTTTATGTCTAGTATACAACTTTGTTTATTTAGGACTTCAATGTTTTTGGTGAGTATCTGCTATGTGTGAGGTGCTGAACATAACGGTGTAAGGAAACTGATACATTTAATCCACTCCATTCTTAGAATTTACATGAGAGATATGATAATATAAATGTGAACTCCATCAATTAGAAAAGCATTAAACTGCAGACTTCAAGAAATGTGTAAGAGCTCTGAGAATATTAAGTTTCGAAACACGACAATGTGGCACATCAAAACTATTTCAAGGAAGAGGTAGAATTTTTGCTTAAATGCTAAATAATAGGTAGGGATTTAGGAATACTTATAGTTTGAGTAAGACTTTCATTTCTGGCCATAGTTAACCAAGTTTTATAAAGGAAATTCTCACCAAGAATATCTAGAAAAAAGCGGTTTGATCACTCTTTTGGAAATATCAGGGAGATACCAAAACAGCCGGAACATACAGGTCTAACATCACAAAAAATAAGAAAATGTACTGAGGCGAAGCACAATTTAATCCATTACCCCCAAATGTTACTCATCAATTTCTAAATGGTGTGATACCTCAGTACTAAGAATCTGAACACAATTGTCTGAAGTGAAAGAACCCAAGGAAAACAGGCTGGATTTCAGGGCACTTTGGGAAGGATGGACCTATATGTGTTCCAGGCTTTGAGAGTGGAACGCTGACATGTTACACCTCTGGAGTAAGGCACAGAGGAACAGGACACAATCCTAGCACACCTGCAACTCCATCTAAAGCCAGATTAGAGAATCAGGCGATCTTTCCTTAAAATCACTCTAGCAGATACAAAATTAGGCCTGAGTTGCCATCATATTAGAACATTCATAATTCCTAAGCTAAATTTACTGTATTGAATAAAAAATTATCAAGAAATAAGACCAAGACAAAACAGGGCTAAAGGTATCAGATACTGTGTTTAAATCAACAGTAATTAATATATTAAAGAAAACAGCTGACAAAACAGAGAAATTTACCAAGGAGCAGTCATCGGGGAAAATGATATAGTGGAAATTATAAAATCACATACTATAAAATTGCCATTAAGATTACAGTAGACAGATTGAATGTTACATTAAAAGAACTGAGCTTTAGTGAACTGGAAGACATGAAGGAAAAATAGTGAGATTAAGTCACGAAAATACAACTTGATGCAAATAATTTGAGAACTGATATTTGATGAAAAATTGACAAAAATGTGCTTCCCAAATATATATTTTACAAACTTGTATGAATAAGAAAGAATAATCAATAGAAATTTAAACAGCTGAGAAATGAGATGAGTACTTTCAGGTGTCATAAATTTAGGATTTTCTGAGCAAAGAAAATTACATTTTAAATTAATGAGCAGATCTTAAAAGTTCAACAGTGACAGGATGGACAGTGAAAAGTCTAGAGAGATTTAACTGCCTGAGGGTATGTGTACTTCAAAGTGAGATAAAACATAGAGCTATGCAAATACGACTTCTCATTTCCTCCTTCTCTAATAACATAAATTTACATTTATTCTTATTGCAAGTGATAAAAAACCGGGTACTGTTATTTTATTCTCAAGAGAATTTGTTTACCTTGAGGAAATTATGCTTCTATCTATGAATTGCCCCGGGAGATTACCTGATGCAGTTACTGCTCTAAGTAACTCCTAGCAAAATCTCGGGTTTTAGAATGTGCTGGTCATGAGGAGCCTGTATTCATCAGTGTATTACACCACTGATAGTTTCTCAGCTGTTATGCTGTTAGGAGGTGGAACATGGTTGGAGGGGCGTCACTCAGGTCGCGACCTAGGAGGGTGGATTTTTCTCCCTGGTTCCTCCCTTCTCTCTCTGCTTCCTGGATGCCCTAAGTCCCACCACGACTTGCTAGGATGCCGTTTCTGCTTTGGAGCCAGCCTACCACGAGTCAAACTAAACCCTTCCTCCTGTAAGGTTCTGGGGTCGGGTATTTTGCCTAGAAATGAGAAAGTGACTAATACAGCTATTTACAGTACAAGGAAGGATGTCTGAATGGCCAACAAACATTTGAAAATGTTCTTTACCTCATTAATCTTAACTAAGCATAACTTAAGAGGGGAAGGAAATAACATTAGAGAGCTGCCAACAAGATTAAAAGGAGAGACTCATGATACCATGTACAAAGTGAGGCTGTGCAATAATTAAAACACTCAAAAACTGCTGGCAAATGTGTAAATTAGTATGGCCAATTTGGAAAGCTCTTTGGCATGATTTAATAAAGTTAAACATGGGTACAGATCATGATGCTTGATACATTCCCAGTAGAAATTCAAAAATGCATAAAGTGTTCCTCACAAGACTATATTTAATATCAAAAAAACTAATTTCTGAAACTCAATAAATTGTAGAATCTGTGCATACTCAACAAAATATCCAAAAGTATGCAGTAAGAGGTGTAATTAAATATTATTATTGGTACATTGTTTATTCATAATCATTCTCAAGTGGAGAGAAAGTACATATCCATAAAAAACTGTAGAAATGCTAGCATACTCATACAACGGAAGACTATTTATCAATGAATATGATAATCTACTCAACACAATTCTGTGGTTATGTCTCAGGAACATAACGTTGATCAAAGGAAGCCAGAAACAAATGGTATGTATTGTGTAATTCTAACCATATGCATTTTATAAGTAGGCAAACAGTGTGGTCTGTGGCAAAATAAGTCAGAATGGGGATATGAGGAATTAATGGAAGGGAACAAAAGACTAATCTATTTATTAACGTCATCATACTGATTTGCTTATTTTATAAAATCCTATAAACATAATTTTCTGTTTTACTTAAGTATACTTAGTTATTCAAAAGTTTATTTACTGTTTACAAAATATCAAAACTTTAAACATATATCAAAATTAGTATAATAAGATGTTGGGTTCAAGTTTTCATATCTGATTTTTGTTAGAACTGTTAAGCTTTTCCTAATTCTCTAAGCTTTAATGGGCATGTAAAGTTGTTTTAGTAAATTTCTTTCTCTCTGAGACACAATGCCAGGCACCAGACCAAAGAGGGTGGGACTTTTTTTTTTTTCATTGCTGAATTCTACAAGAAATTTATTTTTTAACTGCTTTATTCAATTTTATTTACCAAGAACATGTATTGGTACATTGTATACATAGTGATCACATTCATCATACTTAATTTGTACCTGTACATGACTTATCTCGGTTCCCCCCCTTCTTCCCCACCCCTCTCTTCCAGTCCCTCTCCCTTCCCTATTTACAATAGATTTATTTACGTTTTTTCATTTTTCCCCTTTTCCCCTTTCCTTCTTTTCCCCCTCCTCCCTTCCTAATTCTCCATCCTATTTAATATTATATTTTTACATAAAAATCAGACCCCCAGATTTAGACACTCTGTCCAAAAATGGGCATCTGAAATGCATCAACATTTCTCAGATGAAGAAATAAAAATGACAAATAAATATATGAAACCGTGTTCAATATCACTGCTCATTTGAGAGATGCAAATCAAAACAATGCTAAGATTTCATCTTGCTCCAGAAAGAATGGCTAGCATCAAGAAATCAACCAATAACAAATGAGGCTGAGGGGAAAAAGGAACCTTCCTGCACTGTTGGTGGAAATGTAGGCTGGTCCAACCACTGTGGAAATCAGTGTGGAGATTCCTCGAAAAACTACAGCCAGATGTTCCATTTGACCCAGCTATTCCTCTTCTCGGTATCTTCCCAGAAGAATAAGAAATATTGCACCACAGAGGTATATGTACAACCATGTTTATAGCAACACAGTTTGTAATAGCTAAACCTTGGAAACAACTCAAATGCTCAACAATTAATGAATGGCTAAAGAAGATGTCATTTTCCTATAGAATGGAGTATTACTCTGCCATAAAAAGGAGAAATGAGATATCTATAGGTAAATGGATACACCTTAAGGATATACTCATAAGTGAAGTAAATCAGACACACATGAGTACATATTGAATTGTTTCTCTGATATGAGAAAACATAAGTGTAAATGCAGGGCTTATTTTGACTGAAGGTTTTTAGAAGATTCTCTGCAGAGTTCACTGACTCCAAGGAAGGAACAGCACGGCAGAGAGGCACAGAAGAGGAAAGGTGCTCAAGCAGCTAGTAAGAAGAGTAGGAAGGGAGGAACTGGAGCAGGAGAGACATCCTCCCTGGTGGCGCCCCAGTGACCAGCCCCTTCTGCCCGGGCCTTGCCTTCTGATGGGGCTTAATAGGCCACACGTGAAAGTTTTAAGGGACGTTTTAGATATAAACTATAACAAGAGTATTAAATATTAAAAATCTTATGTTCCAAAAATAAAATGCCAAACTTGAGCTCAGCTTTTGGCACACAGAGAATGTTAAGAGCTTATCTAGTGTTTTCTAGATCCAGTGAACGTTTCAGAATGACAAGAAATCTTTTGAATTACATGCTCTATTTTTACTTCTTCATCTTTAAAGATTTTTGTTTTAGTTACTTTTCTTGTTGCTGAGACAAAATACCCAACACCCAAAGATAAAGGAGGAAAGGTTTCTTTTGGCTGACAGTGGAAGAGCTGCAGTCCACAGTCGGCTGGCTCAGAGGAGGATGACATGGCAGAGGGGCACAGCGGAGGAGAAACAGCCCATAGCAAAGAAAGCAGGAAGCAGCCAAGCAGCAGCAAGCCAGCAGAGGCAAACCACAGCAGTAGCCCCCGTTCTAGCCCTTACATATAATCCCAGCATCCCTCCACCGATCAGTCCCACTGTAGGGGTAGCGGAATTGCCAGGAAGAGACGGACAGATTCGGGCCCTGCCACTGTGTCTCCCCATCTGGGTCTAAATTTTAGCTCGCAGTCAGAAAGCTGACAGTCTCTGGTGTTTTAGCTGCTTGCCACAAGGTACAGTGTGTGGCACTTGACTTCCCCAAATTCCTCCAACTCCCCTGCTTGAAGTGACACTAACAACAAGTCTCTTGCCCTCGGGTTGTGGGAAGGGGGTCTTGCGTTCCACTTCCTCCACACCTGCGAAAGATAAACAGAAAAGCCCCTCACCACACTAAGAGATCCCCGACCCCTTTTACCCAACCCCAACCAACGAAACTAGGACTCCTCCCGGGATGGGTGGTGTCGGGCCCAAACCCTGTAAATCTACAACCCTGGAGCCGCTCAGGCAGAGTTCCAGCTCTGGACACCTCGCCGTCCTGTCAGAGGTGGCTTTCGCTTAGCTCTGACAATAAAACTTCCTTTCAATTTCACTCTCGTCTCGCTCTCCTCCTGTTCTTTCTATGTTGGAGAGAGAGACAGCTCCTGGACAGGAGCGTGTCGGGGTACGCGGACCCCAGACCCGCTCCAGATGCAACACCACCATCACGTCCTTAATCCCAGCATAACACACTCCAGACCCAGCCGCCTCCTCTGAAAAGCCCCACCTATGACTGCGTGAAGCCTTCACAGTATTGCTACAGCTGGTTTTCTGGCATAGTCTCTTCTTCAGAATAATTCAAATAAAAAACTATATTTCTAGGCAGCATGTTAAATTTAAATGCCAAAAGATGAATGTCTTAGCCATTTGGGATGCAAAAACTGAAGTGTCATATATCAAGTGGTGTAAACAATGAACTCTTACATATTTTAGTTTCAGAAGTTGAGAAGTCCAAGAACAAGGTGCTCGTAGCTCCGTGTCTGGTGAGAGTTTGCTTCCTGGTTCACGGACAGTCAATTCTGTGCTCTCACATGCAGAAAGGGCTCCAGAGTTCCCTGGGCCTTTTTGGCAAGGGAAATAACCCCACTAGTCTACCCTGATGACCTTACCACCTCCCTAAGACCCCGTCTCTAAATACCGGGGCTGTGGGGATTAGGGTTCAACGTTGGATTTTTGATGGGCACCAACACTGAGTATGTAACAGTGGAATTGAAAGGTTATAACTGGACTACCTAAATGAGTGCCATGTGCATGATAGATGTCTTTCTTGCGTTACCTCAATTGACCTGCCACAATCTCTGTGCTAATAGGAGTAGAGCCAGAATTCTAACCCAGTCAGAACAATTCACAAACCCTGTGCAATTTCATACTTTTCACTGTGCTGCCTTTAAACATAATTTTTATTATGAAACCTGTCAATTCTGAATGTAAAAATCTTTATTTAAAGGCTGTCAGACTATTGTGATTAGGACATGTTATATATCTTGTTTAGTCTGTATTAAAGTGTATAAATAGGAATAGCTCTTACTCCTACAGCTCATGATATGTAAAAAAGATGAGTTATGTAACCAGGATGGCAGGACATGCCTGTAAGCCCAGCACACAGGGTGGCTTAAGAAAGGATAACAAGTCCAACCTGAGCCACGCAGCAATTTAGCAAGACACAGTCTCAAGGAAAAAAAAAAAAAAAAGTTCTAGAAATGAAATTCATTGTGAATTCTCTAGGTTCAAGCCCCAGTAAAGCACACACACACAAACACACAAATACAGATACATTTTTAAAAGGAAAGAAGGGGGAGGAGAGAAAGAGAGAGAGGGGGGGGCAAGAAGTAGATATATCTATGTTATGTAACATTAAAAGAAAACATCAGTGAAAATCACTTAAAAACCATACTCTCAGTCACATAAAAGTAACAAGAAGACAAAAATTTGACCAGCACTTTTCTTAAGAAACATACACATGTTACCCTAGGGCTTTTTAATTGTATACATACATATGAAAGAGAATGAACAACACAGATTGCTCGAGACAATTTATGTAGTCCTTTCGATATGAATTTCTTCCTAAATTCCTTACAGAGTAACTCATTTCAACAAGGACAAGGTCATGATTTGTCTTCAGGAAGGTAAGGTAGAGTTCATCATTAAGACTCATTGGCAACTCATCATTTTGCCCCAGGGAAAAAAAATAAGAGACCAAGAATCTTGACTTGAGACTATCATAAAAAGGTGAGAACACAAATACTTAAAAAAAAAAAATATTTTTTGCTGGAAGTTCCTTATTGGAGCTTGAAGACATTTTCTTTTCCAAATACCACACATCTCTAAGCTCCTATACCCAGGATCCTGTGAGTCTTTGGAATTTTTTGACTTTAGGTAAAGATCTGAAAAGAGAAAAAGTGGTTTTAAGTGGCTATTTTTTAGGTGTTTCCTTTAAAGCGTGTGAAAGGGCATGTGCATTCCTTGGACAATATTCTGTCTCCGGGTCTGTAGAATTTTCATCTTAATGTGAAATTTAAAAATAATACTAATCAACCTGTGGTTGGGCCTATGAAGGAGGCATTTCCAATTTTGTCAAAATCTAAATCTCATAGGAAATATGATGATATGGTAAGATGGAAGGCAGCATCTTCATAGCGCTCTCAAATGAGGAAACAGATCACTGAAAAGAGAGGCAAAAGAAGATGTGCAGCATTCTCTTCCTGGCTTCAGTAGAACCCAGTGCAGCAGCAGCCAACTATCTAATAACTATTAGGTGTCATGCTGTATCTCCTGAAATGATGTTTTGAAGTTCTACTTCCCGGCACCTATATCTGTGAGTGTATTTGAAAATAGGGACTTTACAAGTATAATAAAGTTGAATTAAGGTTACGTTCAGGAGGGATCCTAATCTGCTATGATGTCCTTTTCAGAAGTAAGTGGCATAGACACATAGAGGGAAAACAGTCAACTTGGTGACCGTTGGTGAGGTGTAAATAAAAGTAATGCAGCCAGTTGCCCTGTGGATTGCTGACCATCACCAAAATCTAAAAAGCTGCTGGGAGGGATTCCAGCCCCTGTCAGAGAGAGCAAGGTAATGGTGAAATAATAATTTTGGGCATCCCTTCAGAATGGGAAGACACATTTCTGTTGAACCAGCTGCCTAGTTTGGGGTGTTTTGTTACTGCAGCCATATGAAACCTATTCTAAGTAACATGGGATGGAGATAATTTTCTCCACCAATTAAGCATCATAAACTATTTTTAGCCTACTGAATAAAAACTAAAAAATAATATTAATCTCATTTTATTATATCACTTATAGTTTCCTGAATGTATACATACTTCAGATACTTTTATAGTAAGATATAACTTACTTTCATTCCAGTATTTGAGTTCAGTCATTATCCAGAAGGAAAAAAAATACAATATAGGTACAGCATAATATTTTAAGTAGTCAAGTTTTTCCAAGTCTTTGAGAAACACAATGTCGGTACAGATCACTTGGCCAGCCTGTTTATTGCTAAGACTCTATAGTCCACAATATGGATTGACTAAGTAAATAGCAGATTGTAGAGAATCTTTCTTGGTCTTGTTAATTTTGTTTGCATTCCAACACACATCCTACACCACGGATTAGTTCTGATTCCAGAGAAATGAAGCCCAGATTCCTATATGCAAAATTTATAAACATAATCCATAAATCCAATGGACTGAATAGAGTTTTGTCTTATTTTGTATACATGGTGAAAATAGAATTCAGTAAGTATAGAGATTTAGAAAAATCTTCACGTCTTTGAAATGTCACACTTTTCTACTAAAATATAACATTTACTTATTAAAAACGGAATTACTCATATACTCATCACTGTAATTCTAAATCACTTAAAAATAAATTGTGAGTAGGTTTGGCTACTAATCTATCATCAAATATAATTTAGAAAGAAGGACATTAAGAGATATTTTCTCTTCTTTCATGATGCATATTTCATATAAAAGAATTGTGGAATTTCTTAAGAAGCTGTGGTAATGGATGCCAAATAAATATGTATATAATTATTTTATATTTCAAATAAAATATAATAAAACTGTTTAAATGCAATAGGTAATTTTATTTGATTTTCAATATTAATTTTTATCATTATGTGCTGTTTTTTAAATTTGTAGGAAACATCTTCAGTAAAGTATTCCAAAAATTCAATTCTTATTAAACTTATAGATACTCAATATACTGTTGTCTTTTTAATAATAGTTATTACTGAGACTAAATGAGAAAATACACTAGATAGATAAAAATATAAATCTATATTTAGATATTCTTATTATTTTTTTTTTTTTTTGGTGCTGGGAATCGAACTCAGGGCCTTGTGCTTACAAAGCAAGCTCTCTAATCACTGAGCTAAACCCCCAGCCCCTAGATATTCTTATAAAATATGAATATAAAATACATATGTGGAGATGTAACATAACTTAGAATAGATGTGAAATGTTTTAAAAAGCTCTTATTAGAGAGATATATTCATCTAGCATGTGTAATATACATATGTAAGTATATTAATTAGTTAATTTTTAGCAATAGTTGCTTTATACAGTCACATGTTTCGTGGATAATTGGGCTTGTCCCTTTTAAAGTTAATACGGGAGTACCAAAATATGTAAGATTTGATCATTGATAATTATTCTATTTTTACTTTCCTACTCCACTGAGCTTATAAGGAAAATCATAATAAAAGAACTATTGAACAATATAGCAGGTGTCTGAACAGTGAAAACTATAAAGGATATACCTAGTTCCTTTTGAACTGAAATGCCAAGTGGTCGATTAGGCAGAAACGAGTGACTTATCCATCAGAGGCCTGTGTGCTGAATGAGCACTCTGACAGTTCATATGTTGAACTTGAGCACACTCATGAGAATGTATGCACTGGATGATGGCATGCTAACTTTTCCATTATTCCAGAAGTCTGTTCTTCTGTAACTCAATCTTAAATTACCTGTCATGCTAAAATAGCACAGACTATAAATAATTCTGACCAACCCATTGCACTCATTGAAAGATAACTCGTATGATTTGATCTATGACACGAGGCCACAAAGACTCTATAAAATACGATAAATATTCAAATAAATGAGTAGGTAATATAATAAATAGGTAAAATAAACAAGTTGATAATATAACAAGTAGGTAATGTGGAATTTACTTTTTAAGTAAGGGAAGAAAATATAAGAAAATTATTTATATTTGCAGTAGTTGAAATCATCTAATTTGTACACCACTGAATAGCAAACTAGAAATCACACCAGAATATACCTATTAGGTTACCAAATCAGGTGTTACACAAAAGCAACTGGAGAAATACTTCTATTAATGGTTGAGTTATTACCTTATACTAAAAATGATGGATTCAATCATGGCCTTAAATGCCCCTAGTTCTAAATAATTTTTTGCATTTCTAACCCCATTAATAATACTGCATGCTAGATATAAATGTTTCATTATAATACTAAATAATTTATAGTACTATAAAAATAAATACTGAAATTCAGTGCTAAATAATGAAATGTGACTAAATACTAAATAAATACTAAAATGAATAATTTATATTGTGTTGATATTCATTGCAATGAAAACTACATCCAATTCAATTAGGAATAATAGTGATTTTAATGGTTCTATAAATACAAATAATGGCTTATAGGGTCTTCTTATTCCTGTTTTAAAAAATTGTGAGGATACAGATTAGTGGTAAATAGAGCAAGTCAAAAATAACCATGTTTAAAAAATATTAGTCTTTTGTGTGAGGAAGAACCAGTAAATATTTTCCCATTCTGTGGGTTGTCTGTTCACTGTAGTTGTGCTTTGTTTTGCTGTGCAAAAGGTTTATAATTTGATGTGATTCCAGTTGTTGGTTCTTTGTAATATTTCCAATGCAATCTGGATTTTGTTCTTAAAGTCTGCCTGTGCCTATCTTTTCAAGAGTTTTACGTATTCTATTTTCCAGCAGATTGTTTCCATTTTTATATTTAGATCTTTTATCCATTTTGATTTTACTTCAGTGCATGGTGAGAGATATGGACTTAGGTTCAATCTTCTGCATGTGGAAATCCAATTTTCCCAGCACTATTTATTCAAGAGGCTATCTTTTCTTCCAGAGCAGGTTTTTGGCCCCTTTGTTAAAGATCAAGTAAATGAGTGTGCTTGGAGTTGTTTCTGCATCTTCTATTCTGTTCCATTGATCATAGGGTCTTGTTTATTTATTTATTTATTTATTTATTTATTTATTTTTGGCCAGGACCATGCTATTTTCATTACTGTGGATTTGTAATATAACTTCAAATTGGGGGATTATGATCCCCTTTGCCTTGCCCTTGCCGCTCAGAATTGTTTTTGCTATTCTGGGTTTCTTCTGTTCCATATGAATTTTAAAATTGTTTTCTCTAGTTCTGTGAGGTATGCTATTGGTATTTTGATTGGGATTGCATTAAATCTATATAACAGATAGAAATCTGGCCATTGCTACTATATTGGTTCTGTCTATCCAAGAACATGAGATATGTTCCCATTTTCTGATATCCTCTTTTATCTCCTTTTTCAGAGAACTGAATCTTTCAATATAAAGGACATTTACTTCCTTTGTTTGATTGATTCCTTAGTATTTAATTTTTCTTGATGCTTTTTTGGAAGGTGTTGTCTCCTTAATTTCTCAGTGAGTTTGTTATCCATGTATAGGGATGCTATGGAGACACAGAATACATCAAGAACTCAAAAATCAGAACTCCCCCATTCAAAGACCCAATCCAAATTGAATAGACACTTCTCTGATGAAGGACTACAAACAGCACAAATAAATATATGAGATTGCATCTCACTTCAGGAAGAATGACTGTCATCAAGAAATTAAACAATAACAAATGCTGGTGGGCTTGTGGGAAGAAAAGAGACTGTTCTATATTGTTGGTGGGAGTGTAGAGTGGTACAACCAATATGGAAATCAGTGTGAAGATTCCTCAAAACTAAACCTAGAAGTTCCATTTGACCCAGTTACTCCCCTTCTTGACATCTTCCTGAAAGAGTTAAAATCATCATACCACAGTGATGTGTGCATTCATATATATATGAAACATCACACTGTTTCTCTCATGTGAGAAACATTTGGGGTAAATAAGGAGCAAAATGGAGGATAGACATTGAGAAGTAGGAAGAACTTGTTCAAATGGGGATGAGAACAAAGGATAGAGGAGTGGGAAGGAAAGGAAGGGAAAAGGGATTAAAAAAACAAAGAATGGAAGGAAACAATAGAAACAAAACTTCTGAAAATAGGGAGGGGAAGAAGAGTTGAAGGGAGGGGAGGAGAATGGGAAAAAAGAATTAATTATATAATGTAGGAGTACACATTTTCTATGATGAATATGATCATCATGTATGGCATGTATATACTAATAAAAAGAAATGTAAAACAATCAAACAGCAAAATAATAGATCAACAAATAAATAATGAGAGCAAGTTAAAGTCAAACAAAAATGAATTTCAGTTTTGTGACACATCATTACATAAACTCTTGGGTCCATGTGATTGCAATTTATAAAACAAGTAAAAATCAGGAAAATTTAAACTGTAGTAGAATTTTTGGTGTGGGGGGGTTGAAATTAACAGTTATAGTTGTCCAGACCAGGTTGAGATATTAGATAGACTTACATTGAATTCACCTATAAATTGAGATATTACCTTTATTTATAAGCTTTTAAAAACTATCTAAAGTTATGTGGTAAAGGTTGGTGGAGCACTTATCCAGCAAGAGCAAGGCCCTGAGTTCTACCTGCAGCAACCCCCTAAAAAATTATGTAGTAAAGAATTATCTTTAAATTCTTCTGTGACCCAGTCACTGTTCAGGAGGATACTATTTAGTTTCCATGTGTTTATGGTTTTGTTTTGGGTTTTTTTGTTTGTTTGTTTGTTTGTTTTGGTTTCTGTTACCATTGAATTCCAGTTTTATTGCACTATGGTCCAATATACATGGGATAATTTCAAATCCCTTACATTTACTTAAACATGCTTTATGAGCTAGTATGTGGTCTATTTTGGAGAAAGTCCCATGTGCAGCTGAGAAGAATGTGTATTCTGCTATTGTGGGGTGGAACACTCTGTATACATCTGCTAAGTCCATTTGTTCACAGATTTGATTTAATTCTGTTATTTCTTTGTTGATTTTTTGTCTTGTTGATCTATTTGTGACAGTGGGGTATTGAAGTCTCCCATTATAACTGTGTTAGTGTTTATTTGATCTTTCATGTTCCTTGATATTTGTTTTATATAGTTAGGTGCACCAATATTTGTTGTATAAATATTAATGATTGTTATTTCTTCCTCTTGGAGTTTTCCCTTAAGAAGTATGTAATGACCTTCTTTGTCCCGCTTGATCAGTCTTGGTTTGAAGTTCACTTTGTCTGAGATTAGGATAGCTACCCCTGCTTTTTTCTGGGTTCCTGTTGCATGACATACTGTTTTCCATCCTTTGATTTTCAGTCTATGAATTTCCTTTTGGGTTAAAAGTGTCCCTTGTGTGCAGCATATTGATGGATCTTGCTTCTTGATTCATTCAAAGAAATTGGTGAGTTGAGTACAGAAACTCCTCAAAAAACCAAAATTAGAGGTTCCATTTGATTCAGCTATTCCTCTGATTGGTATCTTCCCAGAAGAATTGAAGATCTGATATCATAGATATATATATACAACCATGTTCATAGCAACACAATTTGTAATAGCTAAGTCTTGGAAACAACCCAAATACCCAACAATGAAAAAATGGCTAAATAAGATGTGGTTTTCCTACACAATGCAGTACTACTCTGCCACAAAAAAGGATAAACTAGAGTCATTTGTAGATCAATGGATGCATCTTGAGAACATACTCTTAAGTGAAATAAATCAGTCACTCATGAGAACACATCAAATTGTCTCTCTGATATGAGAAATCATAAGTGTACATAAAGACAAAGTGGCATAATAGATATTAGGCAAAAGAAAGATAATATTCAAAAGAGAGGAGAACTAGAAAGGGAAAAGGGGGAAAAGAAGGAAGGGAAAAGGGAAAGGGAAAGAAAGGGGAAAGGGAAAAAACTGAAAAGTGTAAATAAATCTGCTGTAAATAAGGAAAAGGGGGAATGCAAGGGAGGTGTAGGGAAGGGGGGGAACCAAGATACATCATGTACAGCTACAAAATAACCATGATAAATGTGATCATTATGTATACAATGTAGCAATACATGTTCTTGGTAAAAAAATTAAAAAAAAAAGAATTATCATTATATTTTCTATACCAGTAACATGTTCATAAAGGTTTTTTTTTAATTTTTATTATTACTTTTTTATGTTTGGTGATAGCTAGAATTACTTTTCAGTGTATCTGTTCTCTAGGAAAAGTTTGTAAATACTCTTATTCCTAAAGGCTATGTAAAGATAGAAAAATAAGTAAAGAAAACGATTACTTTACAAAGAAAAGAAGAAAAGCCAAGTCAAGTAAGGCAGTATGTTAGATAAAATGCTCATTTATACCACAAAGAAGCAAATTGTCTTGAGGTGAAAACAACGTAACTATTTTTTTTCAACATAACTATTTTTAACGATTTCATAAGCACAGGGATCATTTCCAGAGGCACAAATTATTTCACATTTTTACTCATCTAATGAAGCAATCAAAGGTTATTGATTATTCCCTGTGCTGGGTAACAGAATTAAAGCTCCTTCAGGGCAGGTATCATTGTACTTTGTTCTTCGCTATAACCCTAGAACAAAGTTTGCATCATTGTACGCACTTAATAAATACGTGTTAAAGAAATGCACGCTGTGTGCTAGTATATAGTAGTAAATAAATCATTTATATCCCAATGGTGGGTGGAGCGTACAGGTGTTCAAAATTATGGTTATTTATTTTTATAAAGATTAAAGCCAACACCCGAAGGCAAATAATATTTTTCAGTAATCTTAAAAATAAGATGACACAGATGCCAGATTCTAAGGGCTTAATTAGGGCAAGGAGATAGAATCATAAGCTGTGCCATATTTTAAGTAAATGGTTTCTTGCAAAAGAGCCCTTAACGTGTATGCCAAATACAGGGGAGGCACATCTCTTCTTGTCCACCTACCACACCCCTTCAGCACCAGCAAAGCAACCTGCACACAGGAGGCAAGTGCAGGAAATCTGAAAGGAGCATTGGCTGTAACACTCCCTACATAGTGGACATAAG
Source organism: Hystrix cristata (assembly GCA_004026905.1). Classification (NCBI taxonomy): domain Eukaryota; kingdom Metazoa; phylum Chordata; class Mammalia; order Rodentia; family Hystricidae; genus Hystrix; species Hystrix cristata. The sequence goes on from PVJO010009358.1 coordinate 37,726, forward strand.
CAGAGTGGCTGTTTACCCAGAAAAAGATTCTCAAGGGAAAGATCAACGACCAAAAGTGATTCCATCTCTCAGTGGAAAATTCAGAGGAGCGGCTCACCTTGTGACAGGTTTTCTGGGGGTCAAACGTGTACTTGTGAAAAAACTAAAAGTATTTGATTTCTTTTAAGAACAGATCATATAAAACATCAAATAAGAAGGTGTTTTATTATTTAAACAAGTATTAAGAAAAGTGATTACAATCTTTGGAAGTTTATATAGGTTGTTTTCCACACTGTTATCACAAGTAATTTTCTATTTTTAATCAAGAAAAACAAAAAAAGAAAGGCCAGATTTACTAGGCATTATAAACGAACTCATGTTAAGTTTTTAAAAATACTTTCACAGTGAAGGTTTTAAAACATTTTTGTCTTATTTTGAATCTGAAGTGACTTATTTTGAAAAGTGATTACATTTTCTCACTGGAAAATGTTTGCAAATTCCATGTATAGTATTCTTCTAAGTATGAATAAAACACTTTTAAAAACATAGGAATATTCCCACTTTATCATTGTAAATCATTTAAAAATGACATTTTATAATCTTAGTTCTTTATTCAGTACTGAACTACCTTTATTTATCTTGATTTACTATTTTTGTTCATATTTTGCTTATTCTACCATGAGTGTTATAATATACTTGTAAGCCTTCTCAACCATTTCATGGAATGTAAGTTAATATATTGTAAAAATTTAAAAAATGAGCAATATCCAAAGTGTAATAATTCATCTTAGGCATCCAGGAAATTAATAATATTAAAATGGGTCACTAAATTCCACAAATTTTAATTTCCACTTGCAATTCTAAAGATTCTTTTTTAATTACTTAAAGCTAAGTTTGAAGATAATTTATAGAAACATACTAATTTATAATTGTTAATAAATAATAGTAATTAAATGTTAAATACTAATCATAATAATTAAAAACCAAGTTAGACCTCAAGATGAGAAACATTTAAGGTCTAAGAATATTAATAGCAATGCTCAAATAACATTTCGGAGTACATATTAAGAACTCGTATGCTGGGTAGCATTGTGGGGAGAGAAGGAATCGCACCTTACAGGGTTCTTTTCAACATCAACTTTATGGATTTTAATGTTAATTGAGGCTTTTAAGAAAGCTCTACTTCAAACCCATAAATCAAAGGAACCTATACAAATCATCTAGATTCTTAATAAATGAAGGGAAGATGTGATATGATTTAAAAGATCAAGAGAGAGATGTGTAAGCAGGATTCTTATCATTAATCATCCAAAGTAAACTTTATTATTTAAGAGCTGTTGAACTATAAAGAAGCTGAGATTTTTCCAACAACGTGGATTAGATTTACATTGCTTCATAAATATTGACAGCATTGTGTTAGCAGTGCATTTTGATTTCTCTTTCTTGCTGCAAATCCTATAGAAATAAGGATTATATAAACGTACTTAGGATGGATGCACCCAGGGGTTGAAATGATGGAACTAGTGACTCTATGACTATTAAGTTGCTTTCATGCTGTGAAATATTTTGCATAGCAGTGGGGATTCAAGAAAAAGGACTGTTTCAGCCTCTGTTACTACAGCTCTATTTTCCCCATGGTTTGTACATATATTAAGGTTAACACTTTTTATTCTTTTCCTACATTCTATAAAGGACCAGGCAAATGTAACAAAATGTAAATGCATTTTTGTTAGAATTCCAGCTAAATTCTAAGACAAAGACAATAAGTATTAAACATATGCTTATTCCAAAGAATAGAGTCCAAATTAATCTGTGTCATAAATGCTAAAAGTTAGAAAAATAAGCACCATATCCCAAACTAGTTACATAAGAAAGAAAAGTGAAAGAGACTTTTCAAGTAAATCTTTAAGATAACAAATGGAGTTTTCTTCCAAGTAGGAGTCTGGCATCACTCTACTTATAAGAATATTGACCAAGATGTAGCATTGCAGAAAATGTGTGCTTCTGAATCATAAAGTCCTTAAACCAGAATACCATGGGGGCAACAGAGGTTGATGCACCTGATAACAGAGATACTCATGCCTGCCTGCCATTGACAGAAGTAAAAAGAAGTCAGGAGACTGACGGGAAAAACCAAGAAAAGAATGCTGTGAAGGAATACCAGCAATCTCCACATTTGCTCAGGCAAAGATGCCTGGGCTCTTTCTTGGTTTTGACTGTACAGAAGAGGAGATCTTTGAAATAAAAGTCCTTGCTGTAGAGTCAAGACAGGGAACAGATCAGGAGGCATCAGAGTGCCTCTCCTCTTAGAGAAAAAGGTGCCCTGGCTGTCACTTGGGGTGATCTCTGCATGCCCAATGACCCCCATAAAAGAATCAAATTTTGGGTGACTATCATGATGAAAACAAGATGCCAGCCAGTATGAGCTAACTAGAAAGTCTTATGTCTACAAACTGTCAAATCCAATCAGTGTTTGTCACTTATTTTTATATACTTTTAAAAATATTACATTTTAAAAAGAATCATGAGAAAAGATACTGGATTACATTTAAGAGAAATTGTTAGCACTATAAGGTATTTCAAATTGATAAAGAAAAAGAGGTAAAATGCAGTGGTGGTGTTGAACAACATAATTAATAAGGTGGGGATGGATGCTTTTTTATGAGGCATGAGTTTTATATTCAAATACTTAAAGGATTTTTATGTGGGAGATCATTATTTTCAAAGCCAAAACAAAGACCAAGGAGGGAATCATGAAAGAGAGAAGATTCTGGCTGAATATGAATGGAAATATTTATTGGGTTAGAAGTCTGTTGGAAGAATAACCTATTGCACATTTTTCTCCCTCTTGTTGGGATTATCTAAGCCAAACTAAGTAATTATAATGGATAGAATTGAGAAAAATATAACTAGATGGCTTGTATTTTTTAAAGGTTTTCTGGGGAAATTCTAGTTTTTACCTCTTGCTTTAGCAAAATTATTAAGTGTGTCCCAAAATTTTCCAAAGTGTTTGTGTGATACCTAGAAATAAGCTATACAAGTGTCCTTTCCAAATAAGAGTCTATGGATGAGAATTTTACAATATTACATAACTTACAAGTCTGGTTTTGACTATTAATTTTTACTATGAGATTATTTCATGAAGTACATAAATCAGCTAAGATTATATATTTCTAAGGGCTACATGATTTGAAAAATACGAATACACCATGGATGAGAATTTTAGGACCATTGACGTGTGGCCAAGCAGTTTTTCAGAACAAAGCTGATACAAGGGAAGAAAGGCCCCCTTTCTTCACTGGCTGAGGTTACATCATACTGCATACTCTGGGAGGATTCTCTTCAATGCTTCAACTGAAGAATGTGACCCAACCAATGATGAAAGAGTCACTTTTATTGTATTTGCTTAGTAATTTACGCAGCTTTCATTGAACTTCCTGGAAGACACTAAGATAACCAGAAAAAGCCCTGAGCTCCATTACTAGTGTTATTCATTTTCCATTTCTTGATTTAAAATGGAAAAACTGTCCAGTGCTACCTTTACCACACACCCACCCCTTTGCATTTCCTTACTCATTGAGATTTTAATAAGGAATGGTATATATCTATGGTCAGCATTTATAGAAAAAGTAGACATAAAAGAGCAGATATTAATATTCTAAAATCCATTAATACATTTAAAAATGATAATGAGTACAGATATTGTGCATTCCAATGAAGTAAGGCAACTGTCTGCCCTGTTTTATTGAAGACAGTCTTGGTTTACAGCATTTTCCTCAGTATTTCTGATTGCCCCTTTTTACTCACAAAAGTGTACTCATTAGGATTAGAGTGCTCAGAATTTATTTCCTGATCTACCTACATAAAGGAAGAAGCAAAATAAAATATTTAAATATTGTAAAAATGTGAGTGCCAAAAATTAGTTTAATATTTTTTTAAAAGCTTGTTTAGTTTCACAGTATAAATCAATTCATCTTCTGGAAGGCAGATGTTTGGTTCTCCAACGCATAATGTATCTTTCCAGAGAGTTTGCCTGTTCCCAAGGGGTAAAATCCGTGTCAAAATCCCTTTAGTATACATTTTAAGATATTAATATTTTCTAATAAATATAAATCATATGAATTAAGAGCGAGATCATATTCTGTTAGAAATTTCAGAGTAAATCTGTGGAAAAAAGCCTCCATTACAGAAGAATTGATACTTACATGCCCGTGAGAATCGATACTTTAGACGTCCGTGGTTTTAAATTCTGTTGCATCATAAGTAAGTAAAACAGGCGTGGAATTATTCTAGAGAGAGCTTCATAAAGTCACATCTGAAGGGATTTATGTCTTTAAAATAGACTGTGCACTAACATTCACTTTTCAGATTCACCATTTTATAGCAATATGTTTATTGTAAGAAAATCTATTGTGATTGATCTAAGCTGGGAAAAATATCTTAGGTTTTTAACAAAAACCTTTAAATAGCAAGCCGATTACAAAAAGCAGGTGTACATAAGACAATAACCGATGATTTTTTTGAATGGGCTCTGTATACACTGTGTTTTTCAAAGTGTTTAAAGATTTTAAAGTTTAAACATTTCAAAGACAGCAGATATCACTGTTTCATTCTCACCTAACCACCAGAACTGTTTAATAGGAATGAAATACTAATTAGGGTTTTACTGGCGCCAAGCCACATTTACTGTAGTTGAACTGCATGAGTTTTAAAGCAGCTCGATATAATTTCCTTGTTAAAATGTTTACACAGAAACCCAGGCTTCTCCGATTTAATCAAAACCAGTTCTCCCTCCCTTCCCAGTAGAGAAGAAACACATTGGTACTCCAAGACCTCAAGAGATTATTAATCTATAAAAATGTTCTTGCCCTCCCCCAACCTCCCAGCCTATGACAATGATTATGATGACTACTGTGGAGTTGTATTGCTATTAAAAATGGCGATAATAATGACGAAGTTAAATCCTCTTTCCTTATGTATAAATGCAACACCTGTTTCCGTGCCATTTGGAGAGGAGCCATGCTTTTCCAGCAGTCAATGGCTATGTATCATTCTTAAATGTACTGTAAATCTTCTAATAATTAATAACTGCTAGGGCTCAGTTCCTTAAAAAATGAATTTATATGAATTATGAATCACCTGTAACTGAATTCATTTTTTCTTCCCTCAGCTGGAAAGCCAGAAGGAAAGGAAATTGTTATCAAATAAGCAAACGATAAAACAAAAAAAAAATCTCCAAAATGCTTTGATTTCTTTAGGTTGACTTTAGTTTTTACTGGATTAGTTCCTCAGAATCAATATTTTACTGACATTCTGAGAAGGATATATTTTATTATGTATGATTTCTTAGAGATAGTTTGTAAGTGTAATTTTTAATCTGAGGGTTATTTTAGATTATTTGAAAATATTTTTGAAATATTAATGAGTATGTGTAATACTATATTTAAATGGCATCAACTTTTTGCAGTATTATTTTCCACACACATGTCTCTGTATATATATATATACCTATCTGCATGTATATAGATGGATTAGTAAAGCATTATATTTTTGTTTGGATTATATTTACTTTGAAATATCATCCTTTACACTATCTCAGCATAAAAGGTGTTTGGCATTTCACTAGTACTTAAGAACAGCAGAATATTTCATTAAGTGCATAATCTATGATCATAGCTAAGCCCTTTTTACTTTTATTTTTAACCATGAAAAAGAGAACTAGTGATACACCAAATTTTTGTGCATTTTCTAACAAGTATTCTAATAATTTTTTTATTGCTGTTTCTTCCTTCTTCTATTCCTATGACTCTCTGTATCTCACTTTCCATCTTTTCATGAAAGGAGTTTCTAAAAGGCTTAGTAGCCTGCCCCAAGTCACATACCCAATAAATGGTAGAACAATTCTTGCCATTATATGCTCTCAACTTCTAGAAGTAGATTTGAGCATTGTGAGTAGAGTGCAAATGGACAAAATTCTGAGTGAGTAATTGAGGTACAAGTTTTAGCTCAGAAAATATCCTCGATTAAAATAAAAAAGCAAAATTACTGGGAAAGGTACTGTAAATTAGGAAGAATTTGCCACCTGGTTTAGGTTAGGTTCAGTTTTATATTGGAGAAATTTTCTGTGTGTGATACTAATAAGTTGAACATTTAATTCTCAAGAATTCTAAATACAAGAAATACTGTTTAAGACCTGTAAGATTCATTTCTTATTGTCCATTTAGTTTCTCTTTAACTTTGTTTTTGCAAATAAGAAATTTAAAACTAAAAGTTTCAAATGTTGTTCATAAGTTTTTCCAGATAATTTATGTAAAACTATGCAAATAGATTGGAATTATTATTATACAACTTGAAACATTTATGATAAAAATAAAAAGAACAACGGAAGGCAGAAAAACAGTGGTTATCTCTGTCTCTTGTATTTTAGCTCATCAACTTGAAGAAATATAATGTACAGGTTAAGGGTCATTGAATATCAAAAGTTGTATTTTCACCTTCACAAAGAATGGACGTGTATATTCAGAAGACTAGGGGAAGAGATTGTTATGGTTTTATATGGGGATGCTGGCTCAACAACAGGTTCTGAGATACTTAATAGATTTATTAGCTTTTAAAATACGGAAATGTCAGTCTCTCGTGTGAAAAAATAATCCCATTTCTCCTTGCTTATGCTCTCATCTGGAATATGTTTGAATTGGGTTTTCTACTGTATCCATAAGTAACTAGATCAATGTGAGAATTAACTAAAACTGACCTGTCATATACATCTTAATGAACATCCCCAAACTTTGCCCCTTCCCATGTTGTGATTTAAAGGAGAAACGGATGGAAAGAAATTTGATCCCTGATGCGTAATTTAGGAGCGCGTGTGTCAGAAGCTTCTCATCAAGGAATATGTCAGCAATTATCAGTTGTTTTAAATTTGCTGCATTTTCAAGTATATTTTCAGATATTTGCAATGGAATATTAAGTTAATGTGAAAACCATTACGCTAAAAAAAATCCGAGTGTAATATTAGACGGAAAGAGGTGCCCATATAGGGAAACAGCATTGTAACCTTCAAGTGGGTGTTGATGGAAAGTCCACAGATGCAATGGGCAGCAGGAGCTTGACAGTCGAATGTTGTGACCTTGTGGCCCCGGGGCAGGACTGAAGGGGTGTTCAGGGAGTTAACCCGCACCTCCAAGTGGCCCTGAGCCACACTGTAGAAAAAACAATGTATTTCCCCAGTCGGCCAGCACGGAGAAAGAACATAACTTTGCTTGGGGGCTTGTCTTACCTAACACAAAAAATGGTTTCCCAGAGGAAGGGAATTTAGCTCACCTTTGTCAGAGAAAAACTTTTAAGTGATAAATGGAGTAAGAACGCATGGCTTTTAAGCAACTACTTCTAAAACAAGGTCAGACAGAAGGATCGAGCAACATCAAACAAGTGAGAAATACCTAGCAAGGAACTTCCCGAAATATAACTGAAACTCAAACTCAGAAAGTTAGCTCAAAGTCTTCATACTGAAGGAGACGGAACATAGTCAGAATGCCATGTATCGATGATAGGTAAGTATATTACACAATGACAGATGAGTAAGTAGTACCTCCAGACTCTAGAAAGAAGTGTGAGGTATTTTTGCATATCTTTAGATGTTCATCTGGAAGAATATCTGTTGCGCTTTTTCCGTTCATTTCAAATACACTAGAATTCAGTCGTAAGATTTTTCCATGACGATATTGTAAAATTTCCTGTGAAGATATTAAAAAAAAATATATATAAAATCATTAGCAGAGAGTTCCTTAAGCCTTCTCTTTTAGTCTATTTGGGTTTAACCAAGTGCCGTGAACAGAAATGACAGACTCTTGTGCGAAAAAAATAATCCCGTTTGTGCTGGCTTATAATCAGCACAAATACACTTCTCACAGTTGTGGAAGTGGGAACCAAAATCAAGGAGCCAGAAAATTCCCTATGAGAAGGGCTTATTCTCTGGTTCAAAGATTGTACATTCTCACTCTCCTCACATGGTACGTGGCACACACACACACACACACACAAAAATCCATACGATATATTTTAAAGGACACTAGTCCTGATAATAAGAACTCCATCCTCATGGTTTCATCTCTCAAAAAATCTTCTCAAATACTACCACTTTGAGGGTTAGGATTTTATCATGAATTTGGGGTGGACATTAATATTCAGACCATAGTGAAAAAGCAAATTAAGGCATTTATGGCTGACTGTGTAAGTAAGTGTGACCTATCAATCACAGAGATGCAGGACATGTGCTCAGCGTCTGCGCTTTGGACCAATCAGAGAACGCTATCTTCAGTTCGTCCGGTAAGAATTCAGAGCAGGTTTTTGATAGGATAGCCTAGCTCTAACTTCGGTCTGAGGAGTAGAGGGTACAAAAGATGACTGACACTGAACCATTGACTACCGTGTTCTCTCTTCCAGAGTGGTCCATTCTCTCTGCAGATCATGTTTCGTCTCCTACCTTTAATAAATGTAAAACCTTGCTACCCTTTTGCACTTGTCTTGACCGATTCTTTGTTCAGGACAGAAAGAACCTACAAAATACCTTAGAACAAGACTCCAGAACCCTAGAACCCCGTAACAATAGCACATTCATTACTTTGTAACCTTATCTAAAATGTGAATTAGGAAAATTTACTATAATTACTTAATTGCTTTGTAACCCATATAAATTATGAATTAGGAAAACTTATTAATTAAAGGCAAGAGTTCGCAAAATGTTGAGTTAACTTGTTGAATTATGGTCCAGCTTCGATTCATGTTACTTAAAACATTATTTTCTTTACATGCTCTTAATTTAGCATAACAACATAGAAAATGATGTTGTAAGCTAAAAGCTTACCCTTCCTCCAATTCATTGTTTGAGACCAAATTCCCAAGGTAGGTATATTCAGAAGTAGTTCAAGAGTGAAGGCTCCATGAAGAGATCATTACCCTTATAAAATGGACCTCTGAGAATGTCCTTTAACCACTATGTATGGACGTAGCAAGAAGATGGGCATCTATTAACTTGAAAGTGAACTATCACCAGAGAGTGACTCAGGCTGCAATTTCATGCTGTACTTTCCATCTTCTAGAACTGTAAGAAATAAATATTAGTTGTTTACAAGCTACCCAATCTATGGTGTTCTGTTGTAATAACCCAAAGGCCAGAGCAAATGGTAACTTAAAAATATGCAAGCATTATTAAAAAAAAATCTCAGTCATAGACATCATTTTGAATTGAACAAAGGAGGGCTTGAGAGACATTATGAACTGAAGAGAAATGAATAAAATAGGTCAAAGACAGAAGTTGCCTTAAGATTTTCCAGTCAAACCATCATTTTATGGAGAATGGAATAGATACCAAAAAGAATAAATACTTTCTCCAATGTTTCACAGCTGCAAAGTGCCAGCTCCAGGAAACATCTAAAATCACAGCAGCTTCTCATAGTGTAATAGGTTGAATTATCCCTGCTGCTTCAAAAGTTATGTTGAATTCTTAAACCCCGTATCTCAGAATGTATTCTTAAAGATAAAATTTTGCGGAAATAATCAAATTATGATGAGACCATACTAGTACAGAGCACAGTCTAACCCAGTGTGGCTTATAGCCTTTTAAGAAGGTGAAAATGGACACGGAATTGGAAAACACCATGTAACAGTGAAGGCAGAGATGAAGTCTGCCGCTGCGAGCCAAGGATTACCAACAAATCACAGGAGCTAGGGAGAGGCTGTGGCATCCTTCTGTGGAGACAGGACGGAGCATGGCATCGCTGCATTCTTAGGAAGCTACTACGCCTACATATCCTACATATGTAACTCATTACATTGAAGGACAATGGAAGGTTTGCAAATAATTCTACAATATTAATCATATTGACTGAGCACATTTGGAATTAGTACACAAATGCATCAGTAGCCCTGGAACTCTTTAATTCTGAAACTGATAAATGAGAATACTGTGTCGCCCTGTGGTTTGAATGTGTTGCCCCAAAATTCATATGTCAGAAAACTAAACCCTAATTCATATGTTGGTGGTATTTGGACACAAGGTTTTTGGGAAGAGGCTAATGTTAGATGATATCGTAAGGGTGGGGTCCCGTGATGCGATTAGGATGGCAGATCTGAGTTAACATGACCCTTGTCATCCTGCTCTCTCTCCACTGTTTTATGACACAGCAAGAAGGAGCTCATTTATTTTGCACCTTGATGTTGGATTTCCCAGCCCCTAGAAATGTGAGGAATAAAGTCCCTTTGTTTAGAAACCACTCAGTCTGTGATATTGTCATAGCAGCATTAAACAGACTAAAACATGTATCATGCAGGGTTTAAGAGACATTTACTGCTAGTTTCAAGATAATTTTGAAAAGAAAAGCACAGTTTATCTTTACTCACTTTAACACGGTATTCCTTTGCAGTGTTGGCTGTTCTTTTGTATTGCTGGAGTCCTTATCCACCTCTATGTTAAACAGCTGGATGTGATGGATATGAGGGGGCACCATAGTGATGTGGCTGGACATTGGCTACTGGAGCAGGTTCTGTTTAGAGTAGAGTAATTTTAGATTTGCAAGTGTTTCATGCACATTTATAGTCCAAATTTCTTGAGAAAAGTTTGTATCTGCCTAATTTATAAAAAGAAACTAACAGCAACTCAACAGAGCAGAGAAATGGGCAAGGAGAGAAAAAACAAACTGTCAAGTCATTGAGGTGGTGATGGAAAGAAATCCATAAGAAGCTCGATTCAGAATATGAGATTCATAACCCAAACCAAAAGGAGGTAGGAGTATATTCTGAGAGCAGGGGATGTTTGAAGAAAATTATAAGTTTGAATGTCATTTGCCTGGAGAAGGTAATGAAATCATGGGCATGATGAAATTGTTCAGAAGAATGGGGAGCCTGCCAAGAAATAATAGCCGAGAGAAAAACCCAAAAGATTTCTTATACTTAAGAGATGCAGGAATGAAGGGGACTAAAAAGTAAACTGAAAACTCTTTACTTATGATACCCACCCCTTCCCATAAGCCACTGTGTACTTATTTTCTTTGAGAAACACCCAGGATTTCCAGTTTTTGTCTTCCACAGAACCAGCACTGAGTGTATGAAAGAAAAAGAAGCATGAAATTTGGATTGTTCTAATCCACAGACATTCCATAAGGGAAACATAATGGTTTAACGCAACATCACTAACTCTGGTTTACAAAGAATAAAAATAAGAATGTTTATTTAAATTATAAACCCTCCAAAAGGCATGTAATGTCTAGATTTCATCTGCTTGGTAATACGTGATTCATTATAATGTTAGTGAATGAAACTTTGCTCATCTCTTTGTTATGTTTTCTGGACATTCTACATCTTACTTATTGTCATCAAAATTTATATGAATTGTACCCTATGGAAAGCTTAATAATCTTTTGTTTATTGTAACTTCCTAGAATGCAATGGCTACCAGGAATAAATTCAGGAACAATATTTTAAAAATAAACCAGTGAGTTATAACTGAAGTGGGAATCCAAGGTACCCTAAGGATGCCCAGCACTCACTTCACTCGAGTGTGAAAAGAAGAGACACCACACACTGAAGAAAACCCAATTAGAGTCCATTTATTAGCTGGTGGCCAAGAGTTCACTAGTGCCTAAATATCTCTCGACATTGGTCTGTAAGAGAAGAGTGTCTTTTATAGGAAGGGGGCATGGTTACATCTCATAAAAGAATCCTTTTGATAGTTACAAAAAGTAAAGAGTTTGTGTTAGTTACAAATAAGGTTTTTTTTTTTTTTTTTTAACCCTATATTATGTTACCTTAGACATGTCTGGCCAGGAGCCCTCTCAGGCTGTCACTAGTTACTACTTTATGAGCTTATCATAAACCAGGTGGTATAAGGAGTGGGGGTCTGGTGAACACAGAGTGCAGGGAGGAGGATTCCCAGGGAGGAGGATTCCCAGGGTAGACTAGAAAATTCTTTACCAATCAACAGATGTCTGGGGCCTTTTAAAGTTCAGGGCTAACTCAAAAATGGAGCAGGAGTTTAAAATGACAGCAATTCGGCCATTTCATGACAGCCCATATACAATTCATATTATAAGAAAAGATATTGAAAGTGGTATTTTAAACCAAGTTTTAAAGTAATACATAAATAGAGGTTTAAAGAAACTATGTAAGAAACCATTATAAGAGGAAATATTTGTCTCCCACCTCTAACTTTAGGTCCGGGAACTCACAATGCACTAATTGACGGGAAGGACTGACCCAGCCACTCAGAAAGTGAACACAGACACACGTTCTTAACCTTATTTTGCTTACACATAAAGTTAACCCACCCTATAAGATTGCATGTGAAAAAAATTATATATGGCATAGAAAGTATTTGAGCATAAAACTTGTTTTATATCAGTAAGCGCTTAAACATTTTTGTCAATATTATTGCATTATTATGAAAAAGAGCTCTATGTACAGAGTATCAAATCATTAAGGTCTCTAAAATTGAAGGAATGATTCTGACCCACTCTAATGAGTCTTATTTTCTCTTTATAAAGATATTAAAATTAATAAATACTATGTAATATTTAGTAGTAGAAGGAAACACATTTCCAAAGATTTTGTGGATATTAACTCACAGGATTGTCATAGCAATCCCATGTGGTAGCCATTATTATTATTCTTATTTGAGAAATGAAAAAGCAAAGTATAAAAAGGCTGAGAAAGCTGCCTAACGATGCACAGCAGACCTGACTGTCATTGTTTCAGAAAATGCGCCAGCAACTGCAAGCCCTGTCGCTGCTGTTAGGATGTTCATCTCTTTGTAGATCTCTACGGAATATGTTTTGTTGTTCATTCATTTTTTTGTGGGGAGTTATAGAAAATTTATTTTCATACTTGCATTCATCTTTCCTACTTGATAATGTGCTTATGTCTTTATGGCATTTAATGAACATAAATCAGATAGCTTGACCTTCAGGAAATTCAAAGAAATTATTTGTTCACAATTCTGAGTTTTCTTCACACTGAAAGCACCCAAAAGATTCAATGGTGTATGCTTATGTGAGGAAGCCCTTACTTTTCAAACATCTTAGCCTCTAATGAGTCAAAAAATAAGAATTATAAAGCACAAAAGAGAGTTGGTTGGCAACTTGGATTCATAATAAAACTTGGGGTCAGATCACAGGCTCACAGAGGGTAAAAGTATATAGAGAAGAAAAAAAAAAATTAACGGTATCATTTCCTGCATAGAGACCATTCCTAGGAGATTTATGCAGAGTCATATCTGTAGCAAGATGAAAAGGGTTCTCTGTCCTTAGAATCAAAGTCAAAGAAAGAATGAAGAATAGAATAGCAACAGTAAGCTCCTCTTCTTAAAGCCTTGCATGTAAAGGACGTGAAAGTGTTTCTAACGCTTCTATTAAGCACAGTAAACTGTTTTAGGAAAAAGAGTTATATTGAAACCATTGCAAGATGTTTTAAGGTATAATTCTACTGTCAACTGAAGTAAAACATCAGTAGATTAAATTGTTTTTTAAAATTTTCGATTTTATATTCACAATTTGCCAATGGCACCACATAATTAGAGTTTGTACATGTTCAGAATATTTACTTGCATAGTCAGTTTTCACATAGTCGTGAAAAGTTGATGTTAGTGTTGAAAATCACTATATTTTTCTTTTAAATATATGTCCACTGTAAACATATTTTTAATGAGTAATACATGTCCACAGCATTTAAAGATCTGAAAAAATAAGATATTTGCTGAAATCTTGCCACTAGTGAATAATCCTACTAGCATTTATCATTACACAATCATATTTGTCTGATATAGATATAAGTACATACTTTAGGTTCAATCATCTTTAATATCTATCATGTTAGTCTAATAATTTCTAAGCAACGATATGTTGAGGGAACTTGAAGTTGCTTTTAAATTTCTCCTTTTATAAATAAGATTGCAAATATATCTCTATTTCTGTCTCTGTCTCGATCTCATCTTTTCAGTTTCCCAGTTACTTCTATACGACATATAATTATAAATAGAAATCATATTTTAGGACATCTGCATTTTAAAACTATTAATATATATTTTCAAATTGCCTTCAAAAACCAATAATATAAATTAATCAAAGAATAAATTAAAAGATAGATAATAGGAAACACTAGGTAGATCTTTTGCAAGAGAGAAAGTGACCAAAACATGAAGAAGAGGATGAAAAAGGAATTAACACGCCAACTCCTCACAGTGAATGCAATCATTTTATACTGCAAACATGTACTAATTAAAATAAAAATTAAAAACTTACCACCATATATTTGCCTTAGTGATTTACAAGATTGCTCCTTATGAAATGTCCTTCCCAACACTTGAAATAGCTGAACATCATCTGCAGAAACATCATCTACCCATGCCTCATGCCCACTAAGATAACTGTCTATTAGTGTTCTGGATTTCTTGCACAAAGTCTCCCTTCACTCCATGGAGGAGAAAATTAGAAACAGTTACTAATAGTCATTGGTCCAGCTTTCTGAAGACAGAGAAACTAATTTGGGAGCAAGAGGATATATTCTCTCCAAGGTTTGTATTCTCAACTGGGTAAGCTAGAATTACAGTTCCCGAGATTCCCTTACCTACATAAATCCAAGTTAGATTTGAAAACTGGGATCAGACACTATTAATTTTGAAGGTCACACAATCAGAAGAATAACAGAATCACAGGTGTTGCAGGTTGCTTATATTTTCCACCACTTTGCATCCAGTTTTTTTTTTTTTTTTCAAACTATTGACCCTGATGAGCCACCATGTTCTTTACCAAACATCTGGCTGCAAAACCACATGAGACAAGGTCCTCATAAATGTTCTCACCAGTATCGTTCAGTGATCTCAATTATTGACTTGATGTGCCGTATGGTCAGGCTGTCGACTTCACTGATCCTTCACTTGTCCCTTCCAAATATTCATTTCTTCAGCATCTCTCACAGTAGTACAGTGTTCAAATTCCAACAATAAATTTCTTACTTGAAAAAACCCATTTATTTATTTTTGTGAATGAAATAAACTTTGATTAGATTTTTTTTTCCCCCTTTCCACCTAGGCCAAGGAGAGACAGTAACACTGAGTTAAATGTTGAGTCTCTACAAACTTAAATCTACATTTCTGTGGCTGCTCTAGGCATGGAGTTAAATATTGAGTTAGAAAATACACTTTGGCCTTCTGTTATCAAAGTAGGTTCACGAGCCTTGACACAGTAAAAGAGCTGTAGTTGTTCCCATATAGCCACTTGTAAACGTTGTTAGTAGTTACAGAACAGAGAAAATAGGTCTTGCCAACGGGCCTCGTCTTAAATACTGCACTTCAAGTGAGGGTCTAATTATGTTTTTCATTTCAGTTATTTAGTAAGCAAAAGAAGGGAGTCAGCACAATTTTCATTTACTGATTCACTTTTTACTGTGAATATTGGTGTATTCATTGTAGTCAACGTTTGAGCTATTTATTGATTTCTTTAAAACTTGACTATAATACATGTTAAATATTTTTTACCTTGTTTTAAAAATGTCTTTATTTTATGTTGAGTATATGGAAATTTATAAAATGTAAGAAAAAATTGCTCTTTAATGAACCTCATTAATAAAATGAAATTACAAATCAAAATAGGATAGACTATTGTAAGTCATGTATCCGATATTCTGTATCGAGAATGCAAAATACTTAATATTTCATAATAGCATAATTTAATTCACCAAATAATACATTTCAACACAGTTCCAAACTGGACAATAAACTTATGATGATTATTGTTGAGGTTTGTGACTGTTAACTGTGATATGTCAACTTGAATGGATTAAGAAACACTTCTGAGATCAATAAAGCGTCATTTTGGCTGGGTCTGTGGAAGACCAGCTAGCAGACCAGACAGTTGAGGACAAAGAATCATCCAAATTGTGAGTGGTACTAATCCATAGACTTGTAAGCCAGATAGAATAAAAAGGGGAAAAAGGAACCATGCCTGTTCTGAAGAGCTCTAGTCTTCCTGCCTAAGTCCATCCTTTGCTGTCTTTAGACAATGATCCCTTGGATTTCAGCCTCTTCAGCTTCTCAACAAAGACTCTCACTGTGAGCCTCACAGTAAAGGCCTGTGACCTGTTACTTCAAGTATCCCTGATACTTCTTGTTTTGCATGTTCCATATTCTCGGTTGAGCAGCTTGATTGCCTAGTTCTGTCATGTGCAGAGGCCGCTCTGGAGCCTTCCACCTCCTGTCTTGTAAGCCCGCCCAACAAATCCCCTTACATTTTTATGTACACATTTTCTATTTTCTCTAGAGAACCCTAATTACTACAACACCAGTAGACATTAGAGAAATACACATAAAAAATAAGGAAATGCCACCTCATGCCCACAAGAAAGCTCTAATAAAAAAGACAACAGAAAGTATTGGTGAAGCAGTCACTTGAAATAAAGTTTTGACATTTCCTTAAAAATTTGAAAATATTTATCATTCAATTTTCCTAGCTGCATTATTCACAATAACTCAAACTATGTAAACCACCCAAACTTCTATCAACAGATAAATGGATAAACAAAATGGATCATATCCATAAAATGCAATATGATTTATAATAAAAAGTAATAAAAATTTGCAACCAAACAGGACATAGATGAGCTTAAAAACATTTCATCAAGTGGAAGAAACTAGATGCAAAGACCAATAAATGATATGATTCCATTTATATTAGATACCCATAAAAAGAATAGCCATAAAAATCAAAAGCAGATTAGTGTCTGCCTGGGGCTGGAGGTGAGAAGTCTGACTGCAAATGGGCATGAGAGACTTTGCTGAGGTCACAGAGGTGTTTTAAAATTACGCAGTGTTGGTGCCTGCACAACTCGGTACATTTACTAAAAATCATTGAATTGCGCACTTAAAATGAGTGAGTTTTACAGTATGAAAATTTTATCACAATAAAGATATTAAAAACAGACAAAAAAATTTCATTAGTATCAGCCATTTGAGTCTGATAGCTATAAACATGATTGATTTTTGCCTATGAAATGCAGATTTATGAAACAGTTACCTGATTTGCCGAGGAACACTAAAAAAGAAGGTTCAGAAAATCAATCATGCTAACATTTTGGGTACTAAAATCCCAGAGAACATGAAAGGGAAATAGTAAATCATTATAATGTACTAAAATATTTAACTTTATTTTTAATGTATTTTAAAATAAATTATAAAACATTAAACCATTTTAGCCAATGTATTTAACGTAAATCTACATGTGTTAAAAACCCATGTATTGAAACAGGCGCTTTTATTTAACTATATTTCAAAAACATTGTATAAAACTGAATCTGTTAACTCTTCTCTTAAATCAATGTGAAGAAAAATAACAGCACAGAATTATGGAGGTAAAGGCCACTTGCACTGTCAATGAAGAACCAAATTAAAACTTTTTTAGCAGAAACTTTTTGAATAGCAAAGTTTGCAGTATGCCTTCTTAGTGGCAAGTTAGATCAGAAACTCTGAGAACATGTTTCTTTGGGGATATAAACACCATTTACTCAGCTTGCTTCAGATCATTTCATGATACAGATCCACAGAGAAAACCAGCAACCCAACGGAAGGAATAGACAATGAATAAACCAGAGAGCGAGGATCAAAGTATTTTATTTATTTATATATTTATTTTTAACCAAGGATTGCTTGAAAAAAAAAAGGGGGGGGTCAGAGGAAGGATTCAAAGAAATATTCTCCAGACTGTCTTTGAAAAACCACAGAAGAATGTTGCAGAGACCATTCTATATAGAATTGAATAACAGAAGATAGAAGAATAAATTGAAAACAATAAAAAATAAATGCAGTTATAAGAGGCACTCTATTTTGGCACCTGTACTATACATTTTCTGTTGCTTTATGTTTTTCTTTCTCTTTGTATACTTCCTACTGTATGAAGAATTATTCGTGTACCCATTCATCTGGTTTCTTATTCATATTAATTCTTACCTTTGTTTTTGATTCAACAAATAACGAACATAACTTCTATTATAAATACTTAAGGCACTCTTAATGGGACTTACTGTGGCCTAATCTTCACAAGATGTGAAATAAGTAAATATATCCTTGGACTGTATGTGAGAAAAAAAAATAAGAAATGCTAATTGACTGTAATATCACAAAGTTCATAAAATTGAGGAATAAAACCAGATTTTAAGAAACTAGAATTTAAAGCCAAATGTTTTGTTTTGTTTTATTACTGGGACATGAGCTTCACTAAGAGTACCACTTTTTGGAGATTAAAACCAGATCTTAAGAAGCTAACATTTAAAATCAAATATTTTGTTTTGCTTTATCATTGGAACATGAACTTCAGAAACAGTACAACTTTCATTTCAAAATAGAATCTAAAAGTTAATTTTCATAATTGGTCACAAAATGACCTAAAAGTAAATTCAGCTGTGACTTTCTACAAAATTGATTGAGATTTTTTAGATAATGAAGCAATTGATTTATTCAGAAGTTTCAAATAGTAGCTAACATAACGTGCATCAAAATGTCACACTAAATGACAAAAGTTTTAGGTAAAAGGTATTTTATCTAATATAATTTTATTTTATGGGATATATACAAAATATGAATTTTACACATGTTAAAAATAAAGAATGATCAGAATTTTAGAATTTGGCAATTTCTTTTCTAATTTTTTTTTTTATATAACATGGAAAGTACCTACTGGATGGTATTTTTAAAAGTATTTTGATGAATGTATATTTGATAATTAGAATAGCATCCATGTGTAGTTTTAAAAAGAAATAAGTGCTATGCTGTTATTGATGGTAGATTTAATCCACTTTCTTATCCTTCTCTCCATTGCCAGAGCAAAACGTGGCCCTAAATCAATATATTTTTCTCAGTTTCTGGAGGTAATTCGTTGCTTTAACACTGAATGGAGGAAGAACAGTACCACTCTGTCTTGCTATTACTGAGCTGGAATTAAAGTGGTCGTATTTAATAATAAGGCTGATTTATTTAAACAGAGAATACTTTTACTTATTGCGATGAATTTTAGCAGTCATATTGAAAGTACTGTCAAGTTTGAATCTTTTATTTCCATTGATTCCAATTATTTTGAGTACCAAATACATTAATTATCTCAAGAAGGCAATTAATAAGCTCAATTCAACAAACCAAAAATCCCCATCAGTTTGTGCAACATTCAAATATCCCTTTTTTCTGTTATAAATTAGCACTCTGCACAGACTACTTTTCTCACTTCTTTTCACTTCTAGCTTAGGGTGTCAAGAGGATGGACAATGCGTCTTAGGACAAAAGATTTTCCAGTCTAATTCTCATTTTTTTTTGAGCCTCATTTATCTGAGTTACAAAAATTGTGGAAAATAAATGCAAAGTTCATCCCTGCTATCATGTGCACACACACACACACACACACACACACACACGAAATTAAATATATATATATATATATTTTTTTTTTTTGATAAACAACTTTGTTTTCCACACTTTCTTCTTAACTATTTTAGGAGCTGGTTTCTAGTATTAGTTATATTGCTTGCTAGTATTGAGATAAAGGAAGAGTTTTTCAATTATGCCTAAAAAGATAATTTTCTAATTAAATATTGCTCTATCACAATAGTATTTAATGATCTAAAGTATTTTAATGAAAGTTATTTTCTGAGTAAATAGAAAATTATGTCCATAATGCATTACAAGGTCTTCAGAGAGTCCCTAATGAAAAATTGTTTCCTATAAACAAAGTGTCAAATTTCCTAAAGTTCCTTTTGATCTTGATTTTAATAAGTAGTGTTTGTCATATAATAAGATAGAAAAATGCATCAAATCATTTTTATCTGGATTTATTTTTATGCTTTTATTAATGAGAGTATTATTTTTTACCTAGGAGAAACTTGCTTGGTAAAGAAAGAAAACGAAAAATAAAAATGGTGAACTGAGTATATCATAAAGTAACTTGTTTCTATATATTTTGGCACAGATCAAAACATCCTTTGTAGTGTACCTTAATATTTATTTTTGAAAATATACTGAGGTATTAAAACATAGTAAAACAGATTATGATGCATCATCTTTCCTAGAAAATCAATTGAAATTAAATTCATAAACATTATTCCTTAATTCCTTCTTCTGGCAGCTTGTTGTGGCTTTCAGTGTACTGTTTCATTTTTCATGAACCACAAAGAATGGAGCGTATTCCCTGAAGCATAAGGTTTGGTTTCCCCTATCACTAGCGAGCCTTTGCATACAACAAATGTTATTAGAAGCCATAAAACTATACAGCCATGGTACTGAGCTCAGCGACCTGCCACGATAGTAAACTCAACAGATTGGCTTTATGGAGCGTAGATCAGAGTTCTTTTTTGTCCGTCCAAATTTATAGATGTTAGCATTCCATTTGAACTGATCTACCGTGGGGTCAACTTCATATTTAGATATTTGTCATTCCCTCTGGAAATTAACAAAAATGGTATATTTTCAAGAATAACATTATGAGATTCTGAGACCAGAGTCTGAGTCACAGAAATCAGAAAACATTTACTGAATTGTGGAAAGTAGTCTTCGTATTTATGAAAAACTACAAATGATAGGTATGGATGTACTAAATTGAATCATTTCCTTCTTTGCTGTATTACCCACCAAATATGCAGAAGCAAATCGACTTCTCTGTTTCATATGACTCTTCTATCTTTTTCTTTTTTCTTTTAATTTCCAAGAACTAGTATTGGTACATTGTATACATAGTGATCACATTCATCATAGTTAGTTTGTACCTGTACATGATATATCTTAGTTCCCCCCTTCCCCAGCCCTCCCTTCCACTCCCCCTTCCCTATTTACAGTAGCTTTACCTACATTTCCCCCTTTTCCTTTCTTTTCTTTATCCTTTCCTTCTTTTCCCCCTCCTGCCTTTCTAATTCTCCTCTCTATTGAATATTACCTTTCTTTTACTTAGTATCTATTATACATTTTTGTCCTTATTTACATTACAGTTTCTCATACCAAAGAAACAATTTAGTATGTACTCATGAGTGTTCAATTTATTTCACTTAAGAGTGTGTTTTCAAGGTACATCCATTTACCTATAAATATCTCAAGTTTATCCTTTTTTATGCCAGAGTAATACTTTATTCTATAGAAAAATTACCCTTCTATCTTGAATAAGAAAGAACAATCAAGGGAAACACTTCAGCCAAATATCCACATCCCAGTAGACTGCATAATTGTACCTGAGGAACTTGGGGGATAATAGATATTTACATGAGAAAGATGAAGGGTAGCAGGTACCTTCTAAACCATTTTGTGCCTTTGGAAGTTGCAACTTGTGAAGGAATTCCAGCGTACTCTCTAAATTGCCTTCATACGCAGCAGTCCTCACGGTGTGGGAAAGGTTTGTGACCTGTGACATAAGGACTGTGCTACAAATAATAAACAGCTGAAGCATGAGGGTGCTTAATGTAAAGACAGTGACAGCAAATTCAGGATTGTCCCTTCTATTGTCTGGGTCTCAGTTACTCTATCTACTGGGCTGGAGAGAGTCAGAGGACCTTGGTTTCTATGGCTTTGTTTTTTTTTATTATTATTATTTTTATTCTTCTCTATATTATTTTATGCAATTCCAGAATATTTGCAATTAACTTCTTTTAAACAATGTAAGTCTTGCTAGACTTGGATTGCATATGAATGTGAACTATGCTGGCAATCTGACCTTGTCTGTAGAAGCTAGTGGCCTCAGTATATAGATTGTTAAACCGATCTGATGGCCTAAACTATCTTATTAACCTCCATTCCTCATTTACTTTTCCCACAACTCTAATCCTTATCTGTGAAATAAACAGCCTGGTAATTGACTGTTCACCTTCCGCCTGCACTTTCATCAAGATTTATGAAATGAGGTTAAAGAAATAAGAGGAGATTGACATATGAATCACTGTAACAGAGAAAATGAGAGTTCCCTGGCCACTCATTTTCTGGCAATCAACTTGAGTGTGTCAAAAAAATAAGTATACAATCCAGGAAGTTTCTCATTGCAATAATATTAACAACACTTAAAATCAAAATATTAACAATTCCCACTATGAGCCATTCTTTCTTACATTACTCATAGAGAGAAAATAATAAAGCGTATTTACAGTTTTCTCACTTGAAGGCTGTTTTTTATTCATATTGAAAGGTTAATACCATCATTACTTGGACTACTTGGAAGAAAATGCCTATAGTGCAAGAATATTAACTTTATAAAAGTAGAAAACTAAAATCCCTATTAAAATCAGTATGACATATTATCTGCACTCTTGATAAACATATTTATCGAAGAGAATCTAAAGCTCTAACATGAGGTCTCCTAAAGTTCCTCATTGGAGTACATTTTCAATGCAGTTTAATATATTGACATGCATTCATAATAGTGTTGCAGTTTGAAATACATGCATATTTTTATTTCAAATTAAACATTAATTCACCATTAAAAAATCAAATGGGTATTTTATTATGATAGAATTTTGAATTTACGAGTTGCATGTAAATGACAGCTTAAATATCTCCAAATATAGCATCAACTTTATAATATCCTGTACTATGTTTTGTATGTTACGATGTGTAAATTTTATATTAAGATAGTACTAATTAATCATAATGAATTAGAATCTCCTAACATGACAAGAAACAACATCTCTGAAAAACAACTATATGTGCGTTTAATCAGACTTTAGGTATACCATATATTTTTAAATCTAGAAACCACAACAATAAAGATCAATAATAGAAAACAGAAACATTTGAGACGTCGTGCTACTTTCAGTCTTAAACAGGTGTTCTTTTTTTATACCAGTTGCCAGAACTGAATATAAAATTTGATACTGAGTTTCCCAGTTGTCGAAGAGAAAAAAGAACAAAGGAAAAAAAAAAAAAGATCAATTCTCGAAGGTAATTTCTTCCTCTGTTTCCACAGGAAATGTGTTTGAGTGTTTTTATTGTTATAGTTGTCAGCAGCCTTTTATTCTAACAGATTTAAATCAAAGTCAAAGGCAAATACACAAGAAAATTGATTCTATTAGAGGTTACCTGATGTGATATGATCCACTATATAGATTATAGTTTCTTAGTTTCATACTGTAATAGGATTTCACCTGTCCATTAAATGATCTTTTTTAGGTATAATTTCTTTCCAAATGACATAACAGGAGCCAATAGCAGATCAAGAATGACTCTTAAACCAGACTTGAAAGAGCAGAATCTTCATTATTTGTTAAGATCAAACCATGAGCATTGGATGCTAGATAAGAAGAATAAGTTAGAGAATAAATTGGTTTCGTGGGAAGAAAAAGGCGAACCTAAGTAAGAGGGAAGCAGGGGAAAACATGAAGGTATTTTGAATACAAGAAATACAGAGGCCAGATAAAAGGGGAAAAAAAAAAAAAAACAAGGGAAAATGAAGATGTTGGAAAGTTTTGGAAATAATGTGAAGCAATCCCATGTTTCAGGGAAGATACTTTGCAGTGATTACCATTTATAAAATTAACAGCAAGAAGCTGGAAGTGCATAATAATGAGGGACTGGGGAATTTGGCTCAGTGGTTAGAGTGCTTGCCTTGCAAGCACAAAGCTCTGAGTTTGATCCCCAGCACAAAAAAAAAAAAAAAAAAAAAAAAAAAAAAAAAAAAAAAGTGGCAGCCAAGATTAATGCTGATTAATCATTTTATGTGAAACTCTGCCTCTAAGTTGAGAGGCAATGTTAACATTACAAAACAACTAAATTTGATATTTCAGCAAATAG
This sequence comes from Hystrix cristata, assembly GCA_004026905.1. Lineage (NCBI taxonomy): Eukaryota > Metazoa > Chordata > Mammalia > Rodentia > Hystricidae > Hystrix > Hystrix cristata. The sequence continues at coordinate 61,493 of PVJO010009358.1, forward strand.
CTGTTTAATAATTAACTCATTTTCCTTAGATCCTTAGAACTGTCCACAGATACTTCATTAAGTTTCAAAATATTTGCTTTAGTTAGGACCTTGCAGTTAGCAGTTATAAATGTTGTATTTGATACTGTTATATTGTCTTTCCCATTGCCAAGGACAAATGAAAACAAATTAAAAATAGTAATTTGCCACTTGTGGAAAATTAAACACAGACTATACACGAAGTCTGCAGTTTAGGATAGCGGTCTGGGCCATTATGGACTAGTTTTCTTTTATAATATTACCTTTTTTTCTTGCAGACTTTGTCATCTCTTGATTTTAATTTTCAATAAACTTTCCTACTATTTGTTAACATGTATAATGTTTCTCACTTTGTTTTAACTTTCTGCACAAAGTACAATTTAAGAAGCTGAAAATATTAGCTATCTAAAAGCTTGTTTGTGGGGTAAATATTTATATCGTTGCTTAAATTTAAGATAATTTATTTATTTTTTTTCAGTTTTAATGGTGATAGTTGAGCAAACTTTTATCCAATGCCTATTTTCTGTCAAAAAACAGGGATAAAAAAGTGAACACATCAGAAACCTGGCCATCTACATTTATTTAGCAGGAAATATGAAGTAGTCCAATACGAGTTCTGATTCCCAAGGCCAGTTCGTCAGGTGGAGCGTGAGTACATAACACAGACACATTGAAATTAGGCTTACGTGAGGCCCTAGAGATGATGTAGTTCCCTGAGTAAAAATGGAACACCTGAAGAGCACAGAAGTGACAGGATTTTTCCAAAGCAATGTGGCATATTTGTAACAGAGCTAATGGTTGAGTGTAGAACGGAAATTATTTTTGACCATAGAGCCAGGCAGTTCCTACTACAACACACAATCGATTCGATTTGTGAATTTTAGAATTGATTCAGCTCTTTAGGGTTCGACTTACCACTTGGGTTCTTCGCTTTCATTTCTTTCTGTCCCTTCTTGCTCTCTCTCTTACTTCTCTCCTTTCAAGTATGCTCTCTTGCCTTTAGTTTTTAAAGTGTGTAGTGTCCTGGAAGCTCCTAGTGGAAAAATTCAAATAGCTATAAAACACCAGAGTTACTTGAATGATTGACAGATCCTTAAAAGTTACGTTTAAGTTGAAATTAGTCAGAAAAGTAGAGGTGAAGAGGCAGGTTGACATTCCCCTCTGCGGCTCCCTTGCTCCCTCTGTGTGCAGAGTCCAGCTGATTGCAAGGAGAAATTCAGGTTCCGAAGCAATGGCAGGTGCGGGACGCATACTCATTTTGTAGAGCATTTCCCTCAGTTACGTGTGTGTGCTTTTCAATTAAAGGAGGAAGAGCTTCGTTAAATAGTTCAAGACATCCAAAGAGCACCAAATGTAGCTGGGATCCCTAATTAATATGTGTTTTACAGAGAGGAGCGCTTGTAAGTTTCAAAGCATTGGGGAGTTTGATGTTATTTTTGAAATACATTTTTAATTAAATTTTCCTTAATTGGGCATACTGAAATTTCAGTAAAAGGGTGCCTGTAAAGAACTCCTTGGAGTGTGGAGAAGATCCACAGAGGTGTGGAGAAATACAGGAATTGGACTGAGTATCTCATTAATTCTGATGACACTCTGGGAAGAAGATATGAGGCATAATGTGCAAGCCCAAGCCACAATTCACAGAAATAAAATGACCTTGGAGGGAATGTGAAAACCTTTGATGTCTGGGGACTAAAAATTTTTAACATAATTTCTCCCAAACAACTACTTCCTCTTCCCAAGTTCTACCTTAAGAATTAGGCAAAATGCTAAATATGGTGAGTTTCTATACACTTGTTTGTATGGCAGAGACAGATTTTCCATAAAGTCAGGTAGGATGTACTGTTTTACTTTTATCAGAGTAAGCAATTTAATTTAGCATTTATTACAATGTGCAACACATCCAGTATGATCTTTGGAGACTAAAAATGAGCAAGCTGGTTTCTCTTCTATTTCTCTCTGTCCAGATGTTACCCTTTATATCATAATTCCAAAAAGTATGCAAAATCATGGAAACCTGTCAAACCTTTCTCACTTAGGGTAATTTCCATTAAGATGCTGATAATAGGAATCTGGGAATTTTCACTTAACATCAAAAATGCTAGACATTAAGGTGAATATTAGAGATGCAGAGAAAATAATTTTGCCTGCAAGGTGCTCGTGATCTGATTGATAAAGTAAACACAAATAAGAGTGTAAATGAATACTTACAGATTACAGGACATGGTAGAAAAGCTTCTGTGAGATGTGTTGATCATGTAAAGTTAATGGACAAGATAAGATCAGTATATAGTGATGAGATTCTTAAGCTAATCTTAACTTCCATTCTACCACTATGAGCCCTAAACCTAATCCTCTTAACAGCTATTCTTAGGTTGTCACCCAAGTAAAAACCACAAAATCTGACATATTAATTCCAGTTGTCAAATCAAAATGAAATTCCCGAGATCAGATCAGAATTGCTTGCTCTGGTAATTGGTAGTGCAAGTAGGAAGATTTCATGTTGCTGAATAAACTTGCAGCAACTTGAAACAGATTTACGATATTTAAAAAATCATGTCTCCCTTTTTGTTCTTATCAGTGACTCTTACAAAAGGGAATTAACGAGAAGATATGGTCCATACAAGCATAATGTAATTCATTTCCTTTTTTCTGAACTTTTAACTTTTTTAGGATAGCTTTGATCCCATTTATTATTCTGTCTGAGAACCTCGCCTATTTACTTACACATAGATTTTGCTGAGTAATAAATTTTTTTGAATGGGTAAATAAATGAACTAATTTCATTGCCTTTCTCTATAGCCATGATTAATTACCTTTCAGACTATTAAAGCTTTTGCAAACTATTTAGTATAACCAGCTCATAAAAAGTAACACAAGCACATTTGTATTTGTATTTGTAAAATAAATAACTTTAGAAAAAGTTACCAAGCTCCTTTTTAAAAATTTAAACCTTTGATCTAATATGTCTAGAACTAAAACTTGATTTCTAAGTATAATATATAAATATGTCTACTCATGTATCACTGCATTCAATGAGACTAAAGGACATATTAAAAGGATTTTATTTATTATTTACAGCGTAATTTGACACAAATTACAGTGAAAGAGTATTTTCATTTTTAGGTGGGCCACATTAATGTAGATAGTTTAAATAAAGTGCAATTAAAATCGTTTATGTTGTAACCTGACCCCAAACCTCTTCAAAGCATAATGTTATTTCTTTAATAATTTACATCCAGTTTACCTTATGTTATTTCTTACTTCCTTCTATTTGTTCTACAGGGCATAATATTCCTATTTAAGCAAAACTCTAAAACTTACTCCTAAATTCCCAAATAACCTTTAATATTCTACCATACTGAGATTTAGAAGGCAATTCTTCTTTCTTGTATTATGTTTTATTAAAACAGCATCTTGACCAAGTGTTAAATACCACATATGAGAAGACTATATGAATGGATCTAAAAAGATGAGTTTTAAATGTATAAATGTCAGCCTAAAATAATAATCATTATCACAACAATAATGACAATGCTTTTTATTTGTATAGCATGGTGTCAAGAAAGTTAATTTTGAGACAATTACCAAAACAAAGACTGAGGATAAGTAAGTTTAAAAGAGATGTCCATAAGAAAAAATTATATTTTTAAGAATATACAATAAAAATTATGAGCCCCAGAATACAATATATGGTTGCATGGATTCATGTTTCTGGCCTTCTTACCTCATAGAATTTTTATAGGAATAATAGTATGCAATTTTGACATGTTTAAAATTTATAAGAAATATCAAAGAGTCACGCCATTCATTGCCTTTTTTATTAGAGAAGATAAGAATGGACTATAGGTTATGACATTTCTTTTCAATGAAAATTCTAAAAATCTCTCACAAATGCACAGATAACCTTCAATATCATACCACACTGATTCTTTGGTGAGCGATATCATCTTTTCTTTTCAACTGTATTTCTCTCATATAATGTACTTGTCAGGATGTCTAAATAAAGGACGTTACAGCATTATACTTACAGGTACATCAAGGTGCATGTTCTTGACTTTGCTAAATTAAAACAAGGACAACTATCGTAATAGTCACGACTATCTTGATTTGTTCTATTTTCTTTCACGATATTCAAGACAGAGTCAGAATCTTTTCCTCTGAAGGCTTTTGTTTGGAGCTATATCGATCAATTAATAAAGCTTGATGAAGGAAGTAGAATTAAAGGAATGCTTTGAAGTTCAAGGTAGATATTTTGAATCTCGAATATGTTAATTGTATACTATTTTCAGGGATGAACATGAGTAAACCAGCAGGAGGAATAAAGTGTGTCATAAAATGATTGGTAAAGGATAAATTTGGAGATATACAATAACAAAAGACTCCTGGGGATGTAAGAATAAAAGTTTGAAATATTGCCATTAATCACAGCAAACTATCTCTAAGTGATACTTTTGGGCTGAGAAATAAAAAATAACTGGCTAAACATTTTTTTTTCTTCAATTATCGTAATGTTAAAGTAAAAACTACAGCACCAAACTAAGATTGAAATTATCCAAATGAACTCAGAATCACCTTTAATACTTACAGTTAAGGATGTAAAATAATTGAAGTTCCTTCTAAGGCAAGTATTCTGCTACTTAGAATTAAGGGAATGGAGCATGCTTTCAAACGTAAGTATTTTATTTGTACAAATTAAGGATATCTTATATCAAGATACTAGAATAAAAGTTAAAGGAAAAGACAAGGATAAATGATTTTCATTAAATTGCACATGTTTTTAATTTAAAAAAACTTGAGGGTGAAAACTTGGAAACAATGTTGAGAGTGTATGTTTGGGGAGAAGCAAGTGTCACTTAGAACAATGCAGTTTATAATGGAGAAGAGTGTCATTTTTATCTGTTGCGCAGATAAACATAACATCAATGTACAGGCTGTGTGACACACAGTATCTAGATGTAAAATGAAGCACAATAATTTAACAGGTAAGTCTGCGTTTATATACGTGGTGGCCATTTGCAAACTATTGCCCCAATACTTTAAACTTTATAACTTGGTAGTATTAAAATAGCAGAGTCCTACTTTTTATCACTGCTGAAAATTCTAGATTCCATTATATCGAAGCACTTACTAGTTTAATCAGTTGTCAGCTTCACCTTGCTATCTCCCTAGTTGAAAAGAAAACTGAGACCAGCAGAACTAATTCACAAGCACACTTCATTGACAAATCACCGACACATTAACACCAACATATTGTGATTTCTTCCGTGGAAGAGAGGATTGATAGCCACAAGTTACTCTAAAATGGTACCTGTTTAAAATTTAGGGATAGTTCTTCTCTCTTCCTTCTTACTTTCACATATTAGAAGGATCAACCACAGTATTTGTTTCATGTAGCTCAGGGAATCTTTGTTGACTCTGTTAGCTGTTGGACCTATGAGAAACTGTCCAATTTTCAAAACAGTCTCTGAAGTAATTTTCCAATTACTGTATTCACATAATTGACACTGACTCATAAATTATTGCTGTTCATGTTTTGAACAAATATCTTACAATAGGATTATATTCTATAGTGTAGTATTTCCACAAGATATGTGGCATACTATTGAGATATTGCATGAGATAGCATGTCCATGAGATGTATGTGATAATATTGATACAATAATAGTTTATATAATCCTTAACTGGAATATCTCTATGGATTTGCTCATATGGATATTTCATGAAATTATACAGCAAGTGGACTTTCTTGGCTGATTTCTTCTTTTTACCATGAGATATTCAAGATTCATCAGTGCAGTAGCATCTTATCAACAGTTATTTTTCTTACCAAAATTATTCTCATATGTTGTCACTAAAATAATATTCTCTTGGATTGTTATACTGCATATTATTTATCTGTCCACCAGTTGAAATATATATACATATTTGGATTGTTTTACATTTTGGCTCTTTTATGTAATACTTCTATATAAACGTGTATGTGTTTTGGTTTGAAAATGTATTTTTAGATCTCTTGGAAATAAAAACTGAATCGGTCATATGATCACTCTGTATTTATAGATTTAAGAAACTCCTTATCTGTTTGCAAAATGATCATGTCAGTTTGTATTCCAACCAATAATATATGGGAGTTCTAATTTTCTCATTGTTTTACCAACACATCTTTAAAAATCATTATAATTGTTGCCATCCTAGTGGCTACGAAGTGGCACTGCATTGTGGTTATTAGTTTCATTTCTCTACTGACGAATGTTATTAAGCATCTTGTCATATATTTACTACCTATTGGTTTAGTTTTGGAGAAATGTCTACTTGAAATCATTGCACACTCTTTAATTAGATGGTCGATCTTTGTATTGTTGCAGTATAAGAGATTGGGGTTACTAAAGATATTCTGAATTTAATTCCCCTGTTAGATATGTGAGTTAGAAAGATTTCTTCCTCTATACCCCCCATATTCCCATTTTACAATTGGACTATACAATCTTTCAGAGAAAAGTCTATTGATTGCTTAAATGTTTGTTCACCAGAAGTAGGTTTTTCTGGGAGACTTTGTTTCTACTTGGTATTACCAGGTTTCCATCATCTTCAGTATCCAGTATGAGATATACGAGGCAAAAAGAAAACCCAGAGACCTTATCCTCATTTTTCCCTGCAGCTCATGGACTTTACTTGGTCCAAATGATTCTCTAACTGTAATGATAATCTTGTACTTGTTTTACATACACTTTTTAGTGGTTTTATTCATTTTCAGTTTAAGGCCTACAATATGTCTACTCCATCTTCTGGAAGGAGAAGTTGTCTAAGATCTGTCCATGCAGGTTTTCCTGACATTTTACACAGCGGCTGTCAGTAAATACGTGTTTGATAAACCGCTGTGAAGTGAATAACAACAGCAACTCTTTCTGTCTACCTTTCTGGTAAAGCTGCACTCAGTTTCACTCCTATGTCAGGACACTGTTGTGGATATTTGGGTTTACTAAAGGTAGAATTTGAGATCACAGAAGTTATTACTGAATTTTAAAAACTTTTATTGTTTTTGTCATAAAATTTTATACCAAAAATTATTTGATTTCAAAAAGGAACAAAATCTTTATTTTGGTATTGCTACTACTAACAATTGTATTGGAAAATACCCTAAAACCTTTTACTCTTTAAATATGTTATTCTTTGTTGTGTTGATTTACGGCTTATAAATAATTTAGAGAATGTAATTTGTAATTAAGAACAGCCTCACTCACATATGCAAATCCTAATGACTACTTGTTATGATCTTGCTATTTTTAATAACATTTGTATTTCTCAGCTGAAATTTCTTAAAGATCAGACTAATTTTAATAGCTCAGTGTTCTTTTTATAATTGCTAAAATTATTCATTTTATTTTCAATTCCATGAATATTGGTTATTCTCTTTAAGATTATGGGCTTTACAGAACATGACACAAATACCGTGGAACTTGTGAGGCAATGAGCAATTGTCACTTAGAATCTCTGCCGTTCTGGGAACCAGAAATAGTGCTTATTTGAAAGAATTCTTGAGAGGAAATGCCCTGACAGGCAGGCCCTTGATTGGTATATTATTCCATCCCCCACCTCCTTAACTAGTTTCAGCCAAATCTGAAAATTTCAATTGATATTCTTAGTATTTTTGGCGAATAGATCAATTAAACCAAGTTCAATTCAGGTAATCTTGCTTTCAAAAACAACAACAATAACAACAAACAAGAACAACAAAATTAGCAAGGCAATGGTTACAGTGATTATACAGAAATTGAGGCAAAATGATATATTAGGGGTTTTTATTAGCCAACTTTCTCAAAGCTGGATGAAATTCCTGGCCCTCAGAATTTAAAGAACAAGGTATTTAATCTGACTACCAAAAAGGATTCAGTGCATAGTCGGCTGCTCAAAAGCAGAAATATTATGGCAGAGGATGTAGTACAGGAAAACTGTTCGGCTCATGGTGGCCAGAAAGCAGAGAGGTGGAACAGTGTCACAAAGGAAAGAGCCAGGACATACATATATATATATATGGGAGGTGGCTCCCCTGTGACCCATCAAGACACATCAGGAGCATACTTTATCATTCTTAAATCAATGGAAAATGATATATCAAAATTAACATTCACTATCCCTTCATTGTAAATGTCACACCCAAACACATCACTTTAAACCATACTTACTTTCCAAATAAAGAAAATCACAAGCTCACATTTCTATATAACATGATACAGCTATCCCCAAAACAACCAGAAATACAATAATCACTTGCTAAAGACTCAATATTTCCCCAAAATACAGTATTTCCCTCTTTTACTGAGTCTCAAGGCAGACTCCTAACAGAATCTCATAAAAATAAAAAAACAATTTACATAATCCTATGGTACAATGACGCAGAGTAAACATTCCCATTCCAAAGAGAGGAAAAGGGGCAGAGAAAAGAATCAGATTAGAGCAAGACTGAAATGCAGCAGGGCAAACATTAAATTCT
>PVJO010009359.1:0-69995 GCA_004026905.1 Hystrix cristata
CCCATAGAGCAAGTAATGCTTCAGTTCCATTTACTGATGAGGTGAAAAGAATCCACAAACTGTGACCTGTGGATCTTTGCGTTGTAATCATTACCACAAACGCTGGTACACAATACTTGTTCCAAGCAAGAAACCAAGCATGAACAACATGTTCTTTATATTGGGATAATGACATAATAATAGAACGAATTGATCTTGATGTCCTTTCACCTTGCTCCAAGTTTCTATGTCTCCAACTTGCATAAGAATTTACAACTACTTAAGGTAAATATTGGATAAGTCACTAACACTCTGAAAAACCCAGAATTACTGAGAGACACAAACACTGAAGTGAGTGTAGAGGCAGAAAGACAGGAAGTGTCAACAGTAAGCAGTTACTATAGTTTTAAAGCTATAGCATTGAAAAATAGGGACCATGATCCCAGGCACAAGGGAGTCTGTCCCAGAATTAAGGTGATTACAAGCACCAAGACATCTACAGACTTAAATATTTGATTGTAGACATAATTTAGTTTAGATTCTCTGTTCTGGGAAAATTTGGATGCAAACCAAGAACAAAGGTTATTGTGAAATAGTAAATACCAGGATTTTTCTGTCTCTCATTGCTAAAATCCATAACAATATTATGGACATTGTTGGGATGAATCATCACATGAAAGCTCTATCCAGTGTGGTACCCTTTGGGAGATAAGTCTCAAGTTTCATTTTATTTTCATCAATTTGGTAAACCCTGAAAATGAAATAAAGTAATTCACTCATTCAGAAAATATTTATTGAATGCCTGCTATACATCAGACAGTGCTCTAAAGTTTTGATAAAATGAAGTTCTCCACTTTCATGGATCGTATAGTCTAGTTATTCTTGGGGAGGAAGGCAGACAGTAAAGAGTAAGTGTAAGAAAGGTGAAGATAAAAATCAGAAGGTGAAGCTATTGCTGCAAAATTTATTTTAAAAGGAGAGGAGAGTATGTGATGGGATGATACTTTGAATAAACTAGTCAGGTGCCCTAGAAAACAGAAGTTAAATAATGAATAGATGAAAGGAGAAAGTTAGCCATGCAGATGCCTGAAAAGGAACATTCTGAGCAGAGTAAATGGCTATTTTATGCATATTTATTTTGTTCAGGGAACAGAGACCAGAATGACCAGAATGGGAATTAGTTTACTGGTTAAGCTAATGCAATGGAATCTTAGTGGCTTATCAAATTAGAAATTTATTTTTGTTTAATAAAGTCCAGGAGGAGGAGATGCAATAACTGCTTTATTCAGAGGCCCTGGCTAATGATGGTTCTGTTATTGTCAACATGTGATGTTCAAGTGACTCTGGACATTAATATCTAGCAAAAAGTAAAAGAGAGTGTGAATAACTACAGGAGGTTTTAATAGCTTAGGGAAACTAACTGTCCCCATTTGCTTAGGAATGAGGGTTTCTCCAGGATGTGGGACTTTTATTGTCAAACTGGGACAGCTCTGGGCAAGCCATGCAGTTTGGCGACTGTAGGCCAAGCCTACAAGTGCATTGTGATGGGCTGTGAGGTATAGCCAGAAATCAGTTACACAAATTCACATAGTACAAATAGGCTTAGGAACTGCAATCTGACCAAGTTCCAGAACAGAGGAAATGAAGTCAGAGAAGAGTGGGGAATAGATCACAGGTGACAGACTATTGGAAGGACTTTGAATTTTACACTGATATGAGAAGAAATCAGAATGTTTTCAAGAGAAGAGTGATCTTTATAGTACTTTTTTATTTAACAAAATACATATCATTTTTATACACCATGTACTACTTGCAAGCATTTAGAACTATACATACAATTTAACCCTTATAATAACCTTACAGAATAAGCACTTATATCATTTCCGTTTTGCAGAGGAGGAAACTGAAGCACAGAAATTTTCAGTAACTTGCCAAAAGTTATTGAACTATATATAAGTGATGAAGCCTCCAAGGTTTTAACCACTGTTATGCTCGCCACTCACCAGATATTTCAGGGTTTTGCAGGGTCATCAGGAAAAAAGGTATTTTTATTTGTTATGTTGTTGGTCCTTCATATCTAGGACCTTTTCCTTCCTGCAGGTGTGTAAGTGTTCCTTGCCACTGTCTACCTGGGTCTGTCCTGTCATTAACACCTGTCCGCCAGAGGAATGATGGCTGGAGCAGCAACCACAGAATGTGTTGTGGTGCAGGGAAGAAAACCGATGAAACAGGAAAAGGATGTTGTATAGCAGCTTCAGACTGCTGCCTCTACTTACTGCCAACATCTTCCTTTTCTTTTTTCTTATTTCATGATGTTAGATTTAATTCTGCTGCCTATGAATATGGAGGCAATATGGAACTTTTGCCTTAAATCCATATACATTTTGCTTTATCATCATTTTCTTACCAATAATTTCACCGTTTAAGTTCAGGCTTTTTAAAAATGTTTTAAATAATAGTATCTAAATGTTGGAAAATCTTGCCATCTGCTCCTATATGCTATAAGTTTGAAAACAAAGTGATGTAATCTCTGTAAATATATTTAGCCAAATTACATAATAGATTGAGTAAACATTCATTATTGCTGATAACCAAGAAGTGCTAAAGACATCAAAAGATAAACGTGATACATAATTCATTTCTGGAATACTCTTTTAAAAATGAGATGTCATGAAAAAAACTCAGCATATCTTGGTGATGCAAGTGGTAAATACCAGCACATGAAAAAAAAAAAAAAAAGATGAGTACAAAGCAGTCAGAAAAACTACTTGAACAATGAAGAAAAAAGTCTGACTTGAGATTAGAGATGGGATAAAATACAGGTTTCCTGAGAGCTGATGAGAGCTGGTTAGAAAACTATTAACAAGGTCAGCTCACATTTCTCATAAAATCTGCATCAGGTGAGTTTTTTTCAGTCAACCTCTGTAAATAAGCTTAATTAGGGTGCCAGTTAATCTTAATTGTCATTTTGACTGGATTAAGGAAGTCCTTGAGGAGCGATTGGATCATTGGGCGATATGCTCCTCGGTGGACTAACCTGCTGATGTTCACAGTTGGATGTGCTGTTGGCCAGTGTCATCCAGTTGGGGTGAGTCCCTGGGGTTTGCCTTGGGAGGGTGTATCTGTAACTGGCCCTCCTCCCCTGTGCTCTGCCTTCTGGCTGCTGTAAAGTGAACAGCTTTGCTCCACCAAGGCCTCCCATCATGATGTTTCTGCTTTGGATCAGCAGACTATGGACTAAATCCTCTAAAATCATGAGCCACACAAGTGTCTCCTCCTTTAGGTTGCAGTGTCAGGTGTTTTGTCCCAGTAATTGTAATGCCAACCAACACAATTAGCAATTTTGTGAATAGATAAAATGGGTTTGTATAGATGAAGACTAATACCCATCTGTTACTCAAATGATTTTTTTTTCATAAAAACATGAAAATTTTCTCTCTTATAAGCTTGAATATTAGGGGATATTTGTAGTATATGTCTGGACTTGCTAAGACTTCTTTCTGAGAACTGAGTGGAGTATTTAATTATATGTGTACATATGGCAGCATTGTAAGTATGTAGTGCATTTTCATGTCATTCAATGAAATTAAAAGGAGAGTGCCTTTATCAAGTGAGATACGGAGTGAGATATGGAGTTGGCTTCAGGGTGGACAGCAAATTAATGAATATAAGAATATACTTTCTTTGATCAATATGTTATCACCAAGGAGAAATAGAATTAGGATGTGTTTATGAGTTTATAACATTAATGAGTTTAATAACATTCATGTAAAAGGTAGTTATTGGTAGACTTTAGTAATCAGCTGTGAACAAGATTAAAATAGGAGGTAAGTACTGTAGTCTTTCTTCAGACTAAAATTATTTTAAAAATTGAATACATGTTTATATAAGTATCAAAATCCCAAGTGCCTAAAACAGAAGCATGTCAGGTAATATGAGATTGGAAAAATATGATTAGAGTTTCTCTTAATATTTATTTAAATTTCATTAAAATTATTGTATATTACAGTATTCCAATTTAATAGTGTGGCAGTACTCATACATAATTTATAAGTAACTGAAAATATATGCATTTGGATTAAATTTGTAATATTTTTATTTGATAGACTACATAATCTAAAAAATATAGGAATAATGTCATGTGATACTCTTCGTACATTTCATACACTGGTTTCATTAGCTACTCTAAAAGGAGCCTAAATAATAGCTTTTTGTATAGATATAATATCTATTATACCCCTTTGTCCTTATTTACACTTATGGTTTCTCATATCAGAGAAACAATTCAATGTGTACTGATAAGTGTCTGATTTATTTCACTTAATAGTATGTTCTCAAGGAACATCCATTTATATACAAATGACTCTAGTTTATCCTTCTTTATGGCGGTGTAGTACTCCATTGTGTAGAAAAACCACATCTTCTTTAGAGAGGAGAACTAGATAGGGAAAAGGGGGATAAAGAAGGAAGGTTAAAAGGAAAGTAAGATGAAAGGGAAAAAAATGGAAAAATGTAAATAAACTTCTTGCAAATAGAGAGGGGTGGGTGAATGGAAGGGAGGGGAGGGAAAGAGAGGGGAAACCCAAGTACATCATGTACAGGGTACAAAATAACCATATTGATTATGATCATTATGTATACAATGTACCAATACAAGTTCTTGGTAAAAAAATAAAAATTAAATGGAGACTAAAATAAGTAAGCTATCCTAAAAGGGAAAGAGAATAACAACAGCTAAAGTAGGAAAATTCTGGCTGAGTATGATGATGCAGAACAGTTTTTGGGCATCTGTAGCAGATGGTCTTGACTCCCCAGTGCACAGCCTCCTCTAGACCTGTGATTCCAGCTGCAGCAGTGGGGACACTTCACTGGAACTCCAACACACCCTGGCAGCTGCCACCTCCAGCTCGCTGGCCTCTGTCTCTCTTGCATTCTGCCCCCAGGTCTTCCCTAAAGCACTTTAATTTAGAAAAAAATAATGTAGGTCGGAACATTTAAGTGTCACTGTCTAAACATATTTGTTTTGTTAAGGAATGAATGTTGGCAGCTATTAGGTATTTCTGGTTTAACAACGTGAATGATTTAGAATTAAATAATGGAGGGGTGAACTGTGAGGCCCAGATAGTGCCTATGTGATCGTGTTGCACTCATCATTTGCATTCATCATTTGCAAGATGAACCACATAATCCCAAATTAAACTATTACTGAAGAAACTAAATTGTCAGTGTTTTGTAATTAAAAAGCAAGAACTGCCACAAAGGGGACACATCACCAATTCAAGACAATCCCAGTGATACACTCACGATGAATGATCTTTCCAGAAAATAACTGCAAAATCCAACTGGCTGATTGTGCATATAAACAGTGGAGATTCTCAGCGTGGCTCAATTCTGTGTGACAGCCAAACTAAACTTTAAGTACAGAGCCTCCCTCTTATTTATGGGAGATATTTCAAGACCCCCAGTGGTTGTCTGGAACTGCCGATAGTTCTAAACCCCAAGTATATACTATGTTTTCTCTTATCCATTCAAATCTAAGATAAAATTTAATTTGTAAACTAGGCATAGTAAGAGATTAACAGCAATAACAAATAACAAAATACAGCAATTATGTCAATATGATATAATAGAAGTTATGTGAATATGCCGCCCCAAATATGTTGTTGTATTGTGTTATATTTTTGGAGCGTGGTTGACTGTGGGTAACTGAAACCACAAAAAGTGAAACTGCAGATAAGGGGGGGGCACTCTATGTGCCAATTTTAGATCACCCAATAGGTTTCTTAAAAGTGTCTTAGTTGTTTGTAAAAATGAATATCCATAGAAATACTTCCAACTGCTAAAAACAAAAGAAATAATTGCATGTTGCATCCATTTCCAAACTTTTCTAGAGATCATGTGGGCTGCCAACCATGCTTCTAGAATCACCTACCTTCAACTATGGCAGCATCTGAAGACTCTAATGGTGATGGGGCTTGGTGGCTTTACTCATATGGGAGATGATGTTGTTTGAGGGTTTCATCTTATCTGCTCTTGTTTTTCATCTTCTGTGTATATTTTAATCTTTCTTCCATCTTTGGCTCTGCATTTTCACACTGTTGAGTGGGAGACAGTACCCTCTATCTATTTTGGAAAAATAAGGCTCCTCTTTTTATCTTTAGTAAGCTGCTGGGGCTGTCTTCATCTGTGTTGGGCAGAAGTTCCAAGCACTCCTCTAACTCCTGGATTGCTCTCCCTGAACTTCTGTTTAGTGACATTCTTTTGATGTTACATAAATCTCAGAGCTCCTAGTCTTGGGAGGATCTACCAGGAACTCTATAGCTAAGCAATCATGTTCTTAATGACGATACCTTCTTTTTGTACTTGGCCAGTTTGGCAGGCCCCACCATTTGCTCTCAAATCCAGTTTCCAGTTTGTTCAGATAAACCCAGACTCAGGGGCATTCTGCAAAACACATGAACATTATCCTAGAAGCTTCATTGTCATGAAAAACAAAGAGATTGATGCTCAGGGTTAGATCCTGGAACAGAAAAAATGGATTAGTGAGAAAACTAGTAAAATAAAAGTCCAGTTCAGAGTTTAGCAAAAAGTAAACTAAATGGTACGAAATGATTTCTTAGTTTCAACTAACATGTCATAATAGCTTAAAATGCTAACTTTAGGGGAAACCAAATGAGGAGTATAAAAATACTGTCGATTTGCTTTGCAACATTTTGGAGTTGATACAATTCTGATCAAATACCCATTTTCCTTTAGCAACAGTGATGATATCCTCTCAGTTTGCCATGACACCTGGCAGTGGGTTTTTCCTTCAAGTAGGTGTATAGGAGTTAGCACAACTCAAGTTGAAGCTCCATAGATTATTCAATAGTGCTGGGCCCTCTCTTTTCATTTTAATCTATAGTTTCTTTTTTGTTTTAACAAGAGGTATTGAGCAGAATAAGAAAGAATAGGGACTTTTTTAAACACCTGAGCTTTAAATACTATACATCCCAGTACTTAGTGGATGCTACAGAAGAGAAATATTTTGAAGCTTATACCTCTTCATGGGGATTCCAAGAGATATATTTATGAAATTATGATAGCAAGTGAAAACTTGGTGTATTCCTTCCTCACCAATGGGATTCCTCCTCATCACTGCAGTTCAGAGCTCTCTGATAATCTGAGTTAGAGTAGCTGGCTTGGGTGGCCTAGAGGAACATTTCTTTTTCTTTTTCTTTTTTTTTCTCTTTTAGAGAGACATTTCTTCTCCTTTCCAAGGCAAAGTCCATTTTACCCCAGGTACCAGGAACAGAAGTAAAGAGAAAATCAAAGTGTGTGGTATTAGTATGTGTGGGGGATTGTGTATCTATATATCTACATTTATATTGTACAGTTTTATTAACCATTTAAGTACCATGACATCTGGTAAGATTGGGACAGAACTGGAATTGAAAAGTGAGCAGATACTCAGAACCTAATGATTTGAAAGTAGCCACAACATACTCTTTTCACTGACCTAGTATGCCAAATGCACTGGTGAAGAAAACATGGAATAAGAAAAGTGGCTATATTACAAAGATCAGAACTTTAGGAAAAGAGTAAAACACTTTCAGTTTAGTGCTTCTCTTTCATGCCTTGTTTCTCAGTAAGCTGCTTCAAGATCTTAATTTCATAGAATTTGTCTTTTTTTTTTTCCAGCTACTATTTTCTTCCTAATTTCCTTGATGGGAGGGCAGTCTTCAGAGGGGAAAGTAGGAAGTATGGGATGGAATCTTTTGACGAAGGGCTCCAAAATCAGCTCAAAAACCTGGTCTGAGGAATGTTTCTCAAGTTCTTTTACCCGAGTATCAGAAGGGAGCATGGAGAATAGAAGACAAGAGACTGGCCTTGTGTTCTCTTCTAGTTCCTGGTAAGAAGAGCCCTGCTGTCTGAGTGACCTGGCCACACTCAGCACCAACAGACCTCTGTGTATTTGTCCTTGTATCTAAAGCATCAAGTTTAACAAGTAATGATTTTAGGTCTCACAAATTGCCCCTTGCTGACTGTAGGGGGAGGACTTTGAAGGGTGTGGCAGTCATCACATAGCTCTTTACTTGTTCAGAATTTATTTATCTAAATTTCTCTGGGAAGGGAAGGTGCTGAATGTCTTATGGAAGTTGACTCTCCAGCCACATCAGGGCAAGTTTGAAGGATGGATGTTGTAACCTGTTGAACTTTTACTTTTTGCATATTCTGAATCTGAAAGCTGTGTTTCTATATACTTCCTCAACATGAAGGTACTGGCTCATGTGCTGACATACTGACATTTTCATGCTTTTATTAATTAGCAATTAATGCCAAAAGTGAGGAGCAGGCATTCACAAAGAGGCCAATTAAAGACTACATCATTGTCAAAATGCCTAAAAGCCAGAAACCCAGCAGGCAGGAGAGTCTTGGCAAGCAATATCCCACTGAGCAATTGTTCTTGTTCAAATCCTCTACAGTGTGAAAATTTGTCAATCTGCCTTGGAAATACATTTTTCCGAGTTGGAACTGGTGGAGTCAATACAGCCTTAGTCAAGTTGGTGAGAAAACTGTTTTAAAAGCAAAAGTATTTAACATACATATTTGTTTTTGACTTTCAAACAATGTTGAGGAAGTTTCTGTCTCATAGTTGAAAAGTTAACTAGACATTTAGAATGACCAAAATAAATTAGATGCTCACAAACACAGTTTACTTTTCCATGATGTTGCCTATTTTATGAAGAATGTCCCAAGTTTGAGCATACGTTTTGGGATCAATCAGATTTAAATTACATCTCTAGTCTGTTACTTAATAATTGCATAACTCTCTCTCTCTCTCTCTCTCTCTCTCTCTCTCTCTCTCTCTCTCTATACATATATATATATATATATATATATATATATATATATATATATAGTTACCTACTTTGAATTTTAGGTTTCCTATTTAAAATCGAGAGAGTAACATGTTGCAATGGATTGTTGCGCTGACTTAATGTTAGACTAGATATGTTAAGACACTAACCTTTTCTTCCTGCGGGTTTCCTTACCAAGTGATTAGTTCCCTTGACTTACTCCAGGCAGGTCCTGGGGAAAGCATGAGCAGAAGTAGCCTGCAACCTTGAATTTGTTTTTCCCAAAGTACTAACTTGTAGAATTAGAAGATTTTGCATACAGTGGGGAAGGAAGAAGTGGGGATGTGGAAAAGGGCAGAATCTAGAGACATTTGGAGAGAGAAGACTTTCTCTCTGTCCAGAGGAGTGGAAAAGAGATCTGTGGGTTCTGCAGGCAGATGGTACCTTCCAAAGAGGTAGCAAAATGCCAGGGATGAAAAGCTACAAGACAAGGGCAGGCCAGTGACACTACAAGAAGTCTCATTAAGGCTCCTGGCCCGACTGCAGCCTGGAAGCAGATGAGCATTATCGGATCTGAGAAGCCATGACGGGAGAGGGAGCACACACTTTAGTGGGAATGTGTGAAAATATATGAGCAAGGGTCCCTTCCCCCATTTTCTTGGTTCTTCATATGATCTCAGGCTGTCACACAGGTCTGAGGTTTGCGTGGGGAGAAAGTTAGAGAATAATTGACATTTAAGTTTCTTTTCAGCCATAGTACTGGGTATTAAAATAACAGTTGCTTTGATTTTATTTACAACAAAGATATAAAATATTTCTTACATACTTGACTATGTGGAATGAGATTCATACTTACCTCATATATAAAACGTACAAGGTTATCTCAAGTATGTGGAAGATGTCCAATTACTTTTAGCTATCACTATTTATGAACTGCCATTAACAACTATGAAAGGGATCATGTCAAAAATAAAGGAATTTTCTTGTATCTTTTTGACTGTCAGTATGAGAACATAATCTGTGAGAGACAAGTTTAGAAATACTGGCCTTACTTTCTTTGAACTCAAACTTGGAACTCATTTCCCATTTTGATACTTAACTGGTTGACAGAATGGTTCAGATAAGATTTAATGTCCTGGAGGAGGGCGAAGAGAATCAATGGACAAATAAGACCGTATAGGTTGGTTTTGAAAGTCTTAATTTTATTTAGCTGGACAATGACAGGGCCCAAACATCTACATCTGGGGTCTTTCTGCCTGTTTACATTTTGCTTTTCTGTCCATTGACTCTTATCAGTGGCAATCTTACATAAGTAGAAAATACATTTTTGAATAGGCGATGCTTTTGACTGGTTTGGTAGAAAGAGTTTTGCCTTGAGATTCAAAACCAAGGAATTTGGGTCTCGATTATGAGCTTGAGCTCTACGACCTTGGAAGAGCTTGGGCATTGAGAGTGGGGAGGAACATCAGAAATGTCTTTAGTTTCCAGAAATGACTAATACGTCATTTAACCCATTTTCATTTACCTCTTTGTAAGTAATTTCCTGCTTGTACCTTCTCAAACTTCAGAAACCTTAGAATC
The DNA here is from genome assembly GCA_004026905.1 of Hystrix cristata. Taxonomy (NCBI): domain Eukaryota; kingdom Metazoa; phylum Chordata; class Mammalia; order Rodentia; family Hystricidae; genus Hystrix; species Hystrix cristata. Next base: position 10,401 of record PVJO010009359.1, read on the forward strand.
TAGAAATCTGTTTCGGGGAGTGAATGCTAGGTTACTAAAATAACTTTGGTTTTTCATCCAGACAAAAAAGGCAATTATAGTTTTTCTATTTGAATTCTTTCAACATTTGTCTGGTCCTAATTCGGGACTGGGAATACTCTGTTGTATGCTAAGCAAGGAGAATCTGAGCAAAAAGGTTAAGGAGGTACAAGTCATCATTTGCTTTCCCTACAGCTCATCCTTCATGACCAGTTTTAACCTCCACAGGTCCAGAGTCCTCAAGATATCTCTGGTTGTCCTGAATGCCTAGAAGGTATACAGGGATCTACTGTATACTTAGGGTAACCCCACAGTTGGTTTACTTGGGACAGCCCTTGATCTGTTTGTGAAATTTCTCCTACTTTTAAATTTCAGTGTCTCTTTTGCCCTCCAATATGTTGACGAATATAATAAATTAGTTTACTGCTATTATTGCTGCTAATAGCATATATGTGTTTTGTAGTTTCTAAATACTGCCTCTGTAATAATAGATGAATTTGCCTTCTTCTAGATTTGTTTGAATTTAGGAAATGAAGTCTTCTGGAGATGATGCCCCCTTTCTGTGGTTCTTCCCTAAGAGTGTAACTAAGGAAATGATAAAGTAGTAGGTTGGTACATTTGGCTATCCTAATGAAAGGAGGGATGCCCCTGGTCTTTATTGTACCAGTGTTCAGGATTTCTGGATGTCCTGCTGAAGTAGTGGAACTTGTGGTCATGAAGGCTGGGATGGAATTGATGGACAGGCCAGGAGGTAAGATAAGGCAGAGCCTTATGGAAAATCTGAGGAGCTACTCTCCTCTTCCTCAATGGTCATCAAGTTTCAGCCCAGCCCCAAGAAGTCACACTTTTTACCTATATTCACAGATATGAGGGGAAGAATGACTTTCTTCTCTTTCAATCTAGTGAAATCTTAAAGTTTTGAAGTCACCTGTTGCACATAGCTGCCTATACTCAAGACAGATGATTACTATAGTTATTGTTCACTACAGATTTCGGGACCGGATCTTATAGGGCCTTGCAGGGGTTTGAAAATTCTTTTAAATGAAATAGAAAGCCCTTGATAGGCTTTAAAGAAAAGAGTGACAGAACCTGATGATTTAGCAAACAGGGTACAGGGTGGATTAGAGCACTGTTACTGTTGCTTCAGTGCATGTGAAAGCAGACATGGCTTAGACAGGGTGGAGCAATAAGATGCACAAGAAGTGGGTGGAGCTGAGCAGACAGACAAGACTTAGTGATGGATTAGAGGTGGTATGTGAAGGAATAAAGAGGCAAGATAAGGTCCCAAATTCATGGCTTATGTAATTAGCAGAAGGAGATGGCATTTACAGGAGAGGAAACATGAAAGGGGGAAGATATGGGGCAGAAAATCGAGTTTAAATTTCTTGATCAACAAAGAGAATTTTGGGTTCCTGTATCTGAAAACTTAATGAGTGCTCTAGGCACAGCTGGGAGTTCAAGTGTCCAAATGATGGTGTCTTCTTTCTCTCTGTTCATGTCTGTTGGTCTCTGATTCTCTCTCTCTCTTCTGTATTACTTCATTATCAAGTTCTCTTTTCCTGTTGGGAAAGATGATTGTTAGCTTCAGATTCACACAGTCTCATAACTCACACTGTCAAAAGAAGTGTGAGAGTTTCTGCCTCAGGCCACATGCCATGTGCTCATGATTTCTAATTACCATAAGACTGAAGTCCCTTGCTGCTTCATGTGTTCATTCATGGACACGCAAAAGTTGCCTCCCCTCGAACCACAGGAAGTAGGCCTTGCAAAGAAGAAAGTGTTGCATTCCTAGAAGGGAGAGAGATACTGGGTGGGCTAAAAATTAGTCAGTGACCACATGCATTACCATGTTCAGAATTGGTATCCACACTTCTTCTCATGGGAAGGAATTGCATTCCCAGGCTCGCTGTCCCATTAAAGCCAGAGCAGGACACATCCTTGTATTCTGTATGTACAACATGCTTAAATTTCTATTTGTGATAGTGAAAGGAGGCATTCAGAACATTTAGAGGCAGTGTCAAGTAGTCAAGCTATAAATTAATAAGGATGGTGTAAAAAATAAAAATAAAATTAAAATTAAGCATAATATAGTGGAGAGTTGGTGTGGATCAAGAAAGGTAGACAAAATATGAAGGTAAGAAGTAGTTGGGCAATAAACAAATGAGGGCTCATTATACCAGCCCACTTTATTTGCATATGTTTAAATTTTCCTTAGTAAAAGATAAAAAGCATTTTTAAGTTGTGGATTGTCACTAATGGGCAGAAAACATCATTTTTCAGTGATAACTAGAAATTGTTGTATTATATTTCAAGATGTCACTCTTCCCCATTATTCCATGAATTTAGTATGGAAATCAGATGAGAATTTGTATTAAATTAATCTGTCATAGGTCATAACTGACCAACTACCTGAACGAAAGGCCAGGGAAAAGTTAAAAAACAAAAAGAAAATTGCAAATCACCTTGTAATAGTCTTATTAGATTTCTCTAGAAAATGATAATGTGTGTGTTGGTTGTCATTGTGGAAATGCCATGCATCAGGAGATGAGATTCTTGGTGAGAATTTTGACCAGCTGAGTCTAAAATTGATGTCTATTATGAAAGAGGGGGGCTGGGAATTTAGCTCAGTGATTAGAGTGCTTACTTTGCAAGCACAAGGCCCTGAGTTGGATCCGCGGCACCACAAAAAAAAAAAAAAAAAGAGAGAGAGAGAGAGACAAATGTTTCAAAGGGAAGATTTTAAGCTTTGGGGTTTAATATAGTATCTTGAGAATACAAAAAATTTCCCTTTTAAAAAATAAGATAAACTAAATTCTTAAGTTCCAATCACAGGGTTTGGAGAGAAAAAGGAAAGTGAAAACAACCCAAAGACACAAAAACAAGGACTGGTACCTTCTCTTTCAGTAGCAGTCCCTATGTAGTCCTGGAGAGGAGGGCATTTTCTTCAGGTACGGTATTTAGCTTAAGCCTTTTAATCTATTCTAACATATGAATTAGTGATGGCCAGAAGTACTAAGGAACTGAGTTAGTATTCACAGCTCTTGACCTCGGTTTATAGACATGAGCAAATAAATTTCCAAGGTGTCAGTGAAGAATAGTCTAATCTTCTATCTGACATACTCGTTCCCTTTATACCTTACCTATTTACATAGACACACATATGAATGTAGAAGTCAAACTCAAGTCCTCTGTGATTTTATTATTTTTCTCATATTAAAAATGACATTAAGTCAGAAGTTTTAACATTATGTTTCAGTTTTAATAAACTCTCAGATAGTTTATTTCCTTTTTATTTTGCATGTCACCTTACTAATTTGGCTATTGTATACAAACGTGCATGTCTGTGTGTGTGCTATGCAGGCTTAAGATGAAACACACATACATTAAAATCATGCCTAGGATGCCTAGTGTGTTATACACATGTTACCTATTTTATCTGGACCATTTTCACTCAATGCATGTTTCTGTTATCTGACTTCATCTGTATAAAATATTATGAAAAAAAGAATATCAACTATCACTTGCCTTACCTGCCACCTTGCTCATATGAACCCAAGGAAAAAGGAGAACATGAAATGTCCTCTGAGTCTTAGCCAGATGGCTGACCTTTGTCTCATTCTTAGTTCCCCCATATTGATTGGAAGCACTTCCTTGGAGGAAGAGAATATGAAACTTTTGTCATTTATTGTCTTGTTTCCTTTGTCCTTTGTTTTTCCTTGGTAATTGATATGGTTAGCATACCAAGGGGAACTTTTGAGCACTGGGCACAGATTTTCACATCCCCAAATAAACAAATACGAAGGTTCCAGCCAATTCCATTGAGTTCAGATGCTCAGTGCAGTCAAGTGGGATGCAGCCACACAGTGGGCCTGTGTCAAGTTGGTAAATGTGTCCGTGCACTGATGCATTTGCTTCTGTGCTACATTTGGGACTGCATATAAAACATTCCCAACTTCGCAATTTCTATTCCTTCCATTAAACTCTCCATGCTCATCTCTTTTTTTGGACCATCTGTGCTCAAGTTTTCTACCATAAAGTTTGTAAATATTTTGCTAAACTGAACAAATCACTTTTTTCAGAAACCAAAGAAAGATACCCTTTTCTCAACCCACCAAGTTCTATAGAACAAGAACAGAAAAAAAACCGATTTATTTCTTCCTTTGGACCTATACTTATAGATGTATTGTGGACACATATTTTTGGAATGTTAATGATTCTCACCAAATTTATAGATGTATAGTTCCTCCTATAGTTCTTTAAAATATGTAAAGACACTATGGTTCACCTTGTTGCTCAAAGAATTTTAGATTGATAATTGATCCAAGTAGACAGTAGACCAAGTAAATCCCTAATGCAAAATATTATTAATTGTAGACACTCAAAATTTGTTGAATTCTTAATTAATGAACATTGTATATTTTTGTGGAATCACAATTATTTTTATAGTGCTTAACACAAGATTGACATGTAATAGGCATCTAATGAAACCTAGATAAACCTCATTGAACAACATGTTAAAACAGATTTTCATAAATGTATTGGTGCTACTTTTTCACAAACGTGTTGATTCAGTATCTATTTATTGAGTACCCACTGTTTCCCAAGGGCAGTTCTAGTACTGGGAAAAATGAAGATGTGGTTTCTGATTTTAAACGATTTACAAGCTTTAGGGCAATAGATATTGATTCAATAATTACACTTCAGATTGTGTGATGAAAGCACTTTCAGAAAGGAATCTGATTGTAAGAGAGAATATATCAAAGGAAAATTCTATGTACTAGAGATGGACAAAGGATCAGAGAAGGCTTTTCTAAAGAATTGCTGTTTAAGCCATGATTTAAAGGATAGGAAGGAAAGAGAGTTGGGAAGTGGTCTAGGGGTTGGGGTAAGGAACTACACATGTGATATGATTCTTAAGAGTTTGGAAAGGACAAAATCATGTAGGCCCTGTAAGGAGTTACTTAGTGATTGTAAGTGATGATGTTAGAGCTGGGATAGTGTGGCAGGTGTGTGAGATAAGATTAAATTTTATGTAACATTGCTAATCTATTTACTGATTTGAGAAGTTTAGTATCTGAAGAGGCTTGAGTTAGAGACAGGGTGTGCTGAAGCCTACACACATGGGCTGGAAGATCCGATTGTGTGCCTGTCTTCCAAATTCTGTATCCAGTGAACATACACTAAAAACTCCTATAACTCATAAAGAATCACAAAACTAGATGGTTTAAACATTAGAAATTCATTACTGCATTTTTATGGAAACTAGAAGTCTGGGGGTTAAGGACTCAGCAGGGTTCATTCCTCCTGAAGCCTGTGAGGGGGATTACACCACTTTCTGGTGGTGTACTGGAAAGATTTTGTGTTTCTTTTTGTAGATACATCACTTTAATCTCTGTCTTAATGTTCACATGTAATTCTCCCTGTGTGTATATCCATCTCTGTGCACAAAGTTTTCTTTTTTTTTTTTTAATAAGGGCACAGTCATGTTGGATTAGGACCCACCCCACTGATCTCATCTTAGCTGATTACATCTCTGATGCTCTTATTTCTATATAAGGTCACATTGTAAAGTAATGGTGGTAAGAATCGCAAAATGTTTTTTTGTTTTTGTTTTGTTTTGTTGGAGGAGGGCATAACTCAGCCCATAAGAAACACCAAATGCTGATGAGTATATGGCACAATCATATCTATATCTATATATATATTTTAGGTTTTTTGAGACAGGGTCTCACTGTGTGGTTCAGTCTGGCCTTGAACTCACTATGTGGCCAGGCTGGCCTTGAACTTGTAGTGATCCTTGTGCCATGATCTCTTGAGTGCTGGGATTACAGGTGTGCACCACTATGCCCCACTCAGATCATTTTTATATTATTGTAGGAAGTATAAAATGACTGAACCACTTTGGAATACATTTTGACAACTTCTTATGAAATTGAACTTTCTACTACTATATGATCCAGCAGGTTCACTCCCAGGTATTTAGCCAGTGGTTTGCTGAATACATACCAGTTTATAAGAATTAATTATTAAATTTTCATGAATTTTGTATTTATTCAAGACAAAAGAAAAATAATACCCACACAATAATTGATTAGCGCTGGAAGATCTACTTCTGCAGAGGCACATTCATGTAGTTGCTGGCAAGAGGCCTTGAGTCCTCCTCAGATAGACTACTCCACAGGACTGCTTGAGTACCCTCACAACATGGCTGCTGCATCCACCCAAGAGCAAGGGAAAGAAGGATGTCATAGTTCTTCTTGTGGTCTATACTTGGAATTCACACATAATCTCTTCTACTACATTAGGAGCAAGTTACTTAGACTGGCTCATATGTCAAGGGGTGGGGGACCTACTTTTCAAGGCAAAGATTGTAAAAAAATATTGTGGAAAAATTTAAAACTCTATATCAGTCTTGTCTTCTGTGACTCTCACTATACCAATGATGAGAAAACAATTAGAAAACAACATAGGGCATTTAAAAATTATCTTCTTTACTCCACGTAGCATTAAAAGATATATATGTATATAGAAGATTTCCTTTAAAGTGTCTATAATAATGACAGATTTCCTAAAACCAAACTGAAGTTGACCTCAAAATTTGAACCAATGACAACACGAGAATCACTAAAGGAAAAAAAGGGTGAGCTGCAACATTCCTGGTAAGGTCTGTTAATACTGCAGTTAAAGTTACACTGCTGTTTTGAGGCTATAATGTATGTAAAACTGTCTAGAACATACACTAATATATAATAAGTCCCGTTAATTCTGGTATTTCAACAAAGAAAAATAGTATTTCAACTTTTATAATTCTGGATGACCACTTGAAACAAGTAACATGAGATATTACCTTCATATCCAAATTAAGAAGAGAGCAACATAAAATAACAAACAAAAGAGGCAATACCATTTTGTCCTTCTCACAGTGGTTGTATGGCATTGAGAAATATGTCTGTATTTGCGAATGCACTAAGAGATGAGTGTACTGGATGTGTGTCTAGGCTGTATGGTCTTCCTATTTAAAGATTATGGTACTAACAGGCCTCAGGACAGGTAAGCCAGTATTAACTCTGTCATTGTGGGTTTTTCACATCAGCAGTGCAGAGTGAATTTAAAATAAAGCAACCAGAATTCACTTACCTTTAGAGAACATATATATTTTTCTTAGCATTAAACATAAGAACAAAATTATATTTCTTCTAGATCAAGGATTTTTAACTGTAATACTGAAATACTAGTGGTAAATTAAACTATTGTGTCCAAAAATATTTGGAAGTTGATTGTTATGCAGCTGAACAGTGGCCATCGTCACAGAAAATCACCCTGACTTTGGGACCTCTGTTGACTTTTTCACCTTATTAACCCAAAGCATTATATTGAGACATCTTAGGAGTTTGCAAATGACTGACTCCAAAAGGTGGGAAAGCCAACAATTTACCACATGAATATAAAGTACAATAATAGTTGTTAAGAAAACATCTGCACACATGTATGCACATGCACCCACATGCAAACATGCATGCATACACACACGCACACATTAGAATTGGATGTTTAAAGTTTCCATGATTATTATAGAGGGAAATATTTCTGCCAGAGGAAATCAGCAATTACTTTAAAAATTTTTTTTTAAGTTATCCAAAACCTCTTCTACCAGAATTGTTATATAACAAAAGCCACTAGTTTCAATATTTCTCAGATTTTCCTGAAATTCTTTTTTTTTTTCGGAAATTCTTTTGAGGAGAGAAAAAAGAAACCATCTCTTTGATATAAGTTGTCTTATTTTAAAAAGTCACAATATGCTATTACCACATTCAGAAGATTTCTCAAAGGCAAAGATCATTGGGGTGACTTGATGAAACTAAGCCCAGTTAAAAATATGTGATAATTCAGACCAAAGATACCTTTTTGCACCTGAAATCATGTGCAGAATTTCCCTTTTGGTAACAAGCTTCTTGGGAAAGCTAATAGCAACGGTAGCACTACTTCAGCTTGGGAGTCAAATATGATGGCGCTAGAAGAAATTAATAATTAACTGACTGAATCTTTTGGGACTAGAAGAACATCTCAAATAAAAGAACTGGAATGTGAAACCAGGAAATGTTTTTAACTCAAATAATTGCCTCTCCAACTTGATGACTTTATCTCTACCATCTACAAATTAAAAAAAAATAGCAGAATTGAATTTTCTAGGCATCTTTCAGAAAATGAAGCAGAGAGTGACTGAAATCTTAGGAGACAATAACAGTTGGATTCTAATGGAATTTCCCACCTTGTGCTGTCATCGGTATGCCCACTTTGAGGTTTCTGCTGCAGCCTGAAGTCCTAAGGATAATAGGCAGAGAGACTTTGCTTTTCTGGTACTTCTTTACCGTAAGCATTGGGCCAATTTCATTTTTTAAATAAAATTCCTTTTCCTTTTGAAATTTTTTTTTATTTAACATCACATGATTTTGAATACAAACCTTCATTTCTAAGGATAGTTTAATAGCAAATCTTCAATAAGGTTGGGGTTGGTGAGGCCATCACTGGGGTTGGTTGGCTACATGACGGATTAAAGGCTGCAAACACTCCTCCTGAGCTGTAAATACTTTCGAGATAAGGGGCCATGATGTTGGAAACAATGGTTGTGATATCACTGTGCAAATGAGACCCAAAATGTGGTTGCACGAACAGTATTTCAGTTTATATAAAAATACTGTGTTGTTTTTCACTAATAATGGCAAATGAAACAGAAAAAAAGTGTGTGATGTCTTAATGGGCTTCTGTAACATGCTTTTAATTCATTTGGATTTATGTTAGTGTTCTTTGAAAACTTCAAGAATTTTGATTAAAAGGGATCTTAAATAAAGTTAAATCATGGCCAGCTTTGAAACAATAGTGCCATGTATTTTATAAAATTATTGCCCACCTTTTCCACAGAATGCAACTCTATATGGGATCCAAGATTAAAGCCAAAAAATGTAAAATAGGAAAATATATCTCACAGATGACTAGAACACTGTAAATCATCAAGTTTCAGAATTCTTAACATTGTAAATTATACACTTAGAAGGATTTGTAGGTGTGCTTGGAAAAGAGGGATTTAAAATTATATGTGTTACCTATATGTATTATCCATGAAAGGCTTGTAAAATGAACAACTATGAATAACTAATACAACTATAGTTTTGTCATTTCTGCATCTGCATAAAAGAAATTTCCCATTCAATCAAAATAGTGAATAGTACAATTAATTTTAAAGATAGCCACTTCTCATTCCAATGGTGTTTTTAGACGTAAAACCAATACCTTGTTTTCAGTGGCACTGTTTCATTCATTTATTCATCCAGATGGTGAGCCAGCCATTTCATGAACAGCAAAGCTGTTATGAGTGAGTATTGGGGTGGAAACAGAGACCTGAGGGGGAAGAATATCCACGGGGAAAGTGGAAGTATGAAGGGAGGAGGCTTGTATCTTGTAGGAAGCAAGATGAAATCCATCAAGATCATCCACCAATACTCCCCTGAATAAATATGCACTATCATGAAGCCATACTTCTAATTCTTGTACTCCAACTTGCTAACCCATCCAATCAAACTTGTGCAATCAATCACTTGACTGGCCTACCAACAAACATTTATTGAATGCTTACCACACACTGCACCCAGAATATGATGGTGGACAAAGCAGGTCTAGTGGAAGGTATGGATATTAAACAAACCATTTTCCAATTACAGAATTGAAAATGATAACAATAATTTGAAAAGAATATCCATATACTGAAAGTAACATTATTACATTGAGAAAAAACATGTTAGATGCATTTATGTGATGAGACGTTATATGATGAAGAAATACGTCAGGACCTGACTGAAAGCGAATCTTGCAAAACTAATTAATGATTAGCTCAAATGACACTGCTGTTTGCAAATCAAAAGAGGTTAAATTCGCAGAACCATGACTGGAAGCTTTTTAGTGGGGATTTGGAATAGCACAGATCTCCTCTTTTGATACAATTCATGCTACCTGTCTGAGAGACCCTCTACATTCCGTAGACCTAGGTGGAGGTTGACTTGTATCTGCACTGTACAGTCATGATGGTTACATGCCCGTGACTGGGAGCATGCATGATCTGTAAAGTCCATTTCATTATTGTTCTACTCTAATACATTTTTCCTTACATTGACATCTTTCCTTACCTTGAAATCTTTATGTTCTAGTGCTGCTCTTACTCTCAGAAGTACACGGAACTGGAACTCACACATGGCTTCACACCTCACTCAGACTGGCAGAAGTTGGAAGCGGATCCCTGGTGACCTGGGTGGGCCCCTCCCCGGAGGGTTCACAAGATGGCATGATTTCAGTGAATTTACCACACGAAGAACAGGTTCTCGGTCTCACAGAGCCCGATAATCTTACCAGGGCCCTAAAGTGTCTCAGACTAGACAATTCTCATATCAGTTTTCCAACAAAGTGTCCGAAGTCTGAAGTATGTGACTAGAAATATAATTTATGAGCAGACAATGAGCAAATGAATGGTGTAAACATTGCAGTTAGCTAAAGAAGAATTATTTTCTCCCAGCAAGGAAAACATATCTAGGAAACCAAATTTCAGCATAATACTGGAAAGTATGGTGGGATAATCTGGGTGATTCCATTAACTCCATGTCTGGAATCTATTCACTCCTCATCTTCCTGCCCCATGCTGTATGTGGATACACTGTTTCTTTTCTGGGATTTTTGTCACCATGGTACACTATCACATTAGCTAGAGTGAGTTCGGTGAAATACAAATCTGACAGTATGACTGTGCCTGAGATGCTTGGGGAATGGGGCATCTCATTCTTCTCTAGACAAAGCCCCAGCTGCTCTGCATTATTCTCAAGCCCCTGAATAACCAGACCCTGCCAACAACTCCAGCCACCTCTATTACTCATTCCTCACTTACATTTGCCACACTGAATCTCTGTAATTTTCTCTAATACACACATTCAGTCTCATTTTTAATACAGTATTCACTGTCCTTGAGTGGTTCTGCACTGCGAAATTATCTATTGTCCTGGAAAACTTTTATTGATCTTTTGGAAAGGACCTTAGTTCCTTACTTCCTCTGGATACCTTTCTTAACTCCGTTAGTCTTGTTAAATTGCTCCTGTTCTTCTTTTGTAATAACCTGGTTCTAGTTAATTAAATGTTTTGCCCACTGGACTGTATGGTTGATAAAGGTGGATCACATCGTTCTGCAAAGGAAGTGGAAAGGTAAGGGCTGTGTTAATCTTATTCATCGTTGTACTCCTTGTATAGAATCAGTAGATGCTATGTGACACCTTGTTAAGCAAATACATGCATACCAATGTACATTAGTATAAAATTATGATAAACTGATTATACATTTTTATGCTTACCAAGGAACTTAGTTGTACACTTCTTATTGCCTTTCCTAGAGTCAATGGCAAAGTATGACTCTTGAGTTATCTAACTCTTCTTATTTCCCTAATATAAAATATATGCATGATTTTAGTTATATTATTGGCAGCAGTGTGTTTATTGACAAGATCCTATTCTAATTTTTGGAATAAAAATTGTCTCCAGAGATCATTTGGAGCAAATCGTTTGCTGCTATCTATTATGGGCTCATGCTGTACTTCAAATATTAGGAGTTCTTTACTGTCACCCCTGCCAGCAGACAAAGCCACTATATTCATCACTAACATAATGACAGCAGAACGGATTCCTATTATTCTGAGGTAATGAAGAGAACATTAACTGAAAAGAATAAGAATGAGCTAGTGAAAGAAAAAATACACTTTAGAGTGATATTCATTCTTCCAGAATCTGGATCTTCATTAGTTATTCCTGATTCTCATGCCCCAATGGTTTACTCCTTCACTTTATGTAGAATAATAAAAATTTATGAGTAAAAAGCAGAGTTATTTAACTTAACAGAGATGTTTTTAAATCCTCAGGACAAGCCATGATAATTTCCCATGACACTCGACATAGTTGTCCATCTTGCTTGAAAATAACCATTTGCATTTCCCTCCAGGGCTGTTCTCCAGTTTCAGCCAGAGTCACTTGTTTACGTGTGAAACTTTGAAAATCATTAAATGCTTACAAAGAAATTTGCTGAAAATGCAGTATTCTAAAAACTAAAATGCACATTTTCGTGCATTTCTTCAGTCTTTGCTGAAGTAATAATTACAAAACTCCTGCAACTTCTAACGTTTCCATTTCCCTATCCCATTTCAGGTGATCTGCTGGTTGACTTGCTGTCTTCCCATTCTGCGATCTGGGTTTAAGGAGCAGTTCTCATCTGGGATGTGCTATTTTCAGAGAAGAGAACAGAAATACGAGGTACTGAGGCCATTTATGCAACTGAGTCTAAAGATTCTATTAGGATTGAATGCATGGTACATCTATCAACTTTACACTGGCAAAACAAGTCAGATGGCCCAGAACCAGTGGCATAGGAGATATAATCTTCTTATAGTTACAAAGATAGTGAATTATTAAGAACAATAACATTATTGCTGCAATTGCTTACCACTTCTGCTAAAATTTTCATTCAGGTATATTATTAAATCTATCGAATTAATTTCAGTTTTTAAAGACTGAAAATATACAATTTTAGATTTTAAATACTTGCTTCATATAATACTTTTCATTAAAATTATCTTTAAAAGCTATATAACTTTTCACTATATTAAAGAACCTTAATTTCTCTATAATTTGACCACTTAGGTTTTTTCCCAGTCTTTTATTCTTTATAATGGTCATTACTAGTGTTGTGAAAACCTTTGTCTGTAAATTTTTTCTGGACATAAAATCCTTTCTTTTGACTAGACGCCCAGAAGAATAATAACTGGGTCAAAGAGGGTGAATATTTTTAGCGTTCCTAAAATAATTTGACAAATTGCTTTTCAAAAGGGTGGTAACAATTTCTACTCCTATTTGCAGTATGTAAGAAGGCCCATTTGTACCAAATTCTTACTGGAGGTGGTATTATTAATGATCTTAAGTGTTTCTGAAACCCTTCTCTCTCTCAGGCAGATATTTATGCTCTCACTTATTTTTCCCACTTCTTTCCTCTATATGTGTGTCCTTCTCCCTCCAGGAAAGTGAAGCCTTGCTGAGAGCAGGGATCTGAGGTGTTTAGTAACAAACTTCATCACTTTGTATGTGCCTTTTTAGTAAAGGCTGCTTGAGAGGGTCACCTGCCGAATTAGTAAACAGGTAAATCAGTTGGTATGGTATTTCATTTTAAAAATGCTTATTTCCTTGATTACCACAAAGTGAATTTTTTTCTGTTTTTATCAACTACTTTGTTTTCTTTGTTAGTTGAGTGTTCTTGCCCTTGGCTCACTTGCTGTTTCTCTAATCAAAGTAGGTTAGCTCTCGAGACTGATAGTGTAGCGCCGAAGTAGAGGTCTTGTTAGATCGGGAAGGCCCTGGGTGTAATACCCAGCCCTCAAGAGAGGGAAGGAGGCTAACTCTTTATACAACAAAAATAGTTTTTCTTTCTGGTACAAACGCCTTTCTCCAATATATTCTTTTCATCTTTAATTACTATTATATTTGTTTCTTAGCAGTACTTAAACATTTTATGTTTCACTGTAATATAAATGTTTTAATCCATAATTTCTCCTTCTGTTGCTTCTACATTTAGATATTTATTCAAAATGATTAAATTCTATTTTTCTATATTCTTTAATTTTAACACTTCAATTTATTTAAAATTTGCTCTCTTTGTACTGAGATAAATTTGTGAATTGATTGTTTTTCTAAATGGTTGATGACTTGTAGGACTTACAGGCTCTGGTGGTGTGGAATTTTGAATGGAGTTGCCTTCTAATGAGTAAAATTAAATGAATATTGTGTATTTAATGTCTTAAACTACTTAAATTCTTAAAAATTTTATATGATTAAGGGATAAATCACAAAAATAGATTAACTTTTGTTCTTTTTTTATCAGTACACAATAATCTTCACCCAAATCCATGGCCTGACTAATTTTTTTGTTAAACACAAAAGGAGCTAGACAGATCAACACAAATCTGTCATTCCAACAGAAAAACAACCTTTAGAAAGTGCCCTGCTCTCCATGAATCAAGAGAGCCAACTTCATGTCTGAAGGAATATTTAGCTCACAATTACGTAATTCAAGTCCACTCTGATTTGAATTGTGAGAGTTATGGCCAGATGGCACATAGTATTGTGGCTGGAATTCAATATGAGGTAATTGGCCATTGTCGATGAAACATTGTCCCCAAGGAGCACCCTGGAGTGATAGTGACCTCTACCCTTTCAGGATGACTTCACCTATGAAGAAAAGACGGGAGGCCATGGGGACAAATGTTGCTTCAGAAACTGTAAATAAGGAAGGGAAGAGATATTGAAGGGAGGGGAGGGGATTGGGGAAAAAAGGAATTATATTACATACAGGTACAAATTCCCTATGATGAATGTGATCATTATGTATATCTAAAATGTACCAATAAAATTAATTTAAAAAGAAATACTGCAACAGGCACTTCATGGTCAATGGGTCAGTTTATGCAGTTTGGAAGAGGAAATCCATTACCCTTTATGAAATCTGCTGTAACAACATTGAGCCTATAGTTAATGATACTAAATTGAGTGCTTAAAAATGTTAAGTGGGTGGATCTCATGTTGAATATTCTCACTACAATAACATAAAATAAAACTGGGAAATAAAAACAAATCAAAGGACCAGGAGGAAGTCTTTAGAAGTGATGGAAATGCTTACTATCTTTGTTGCACTGATGTATGCCTATGTCACACAGGTGACGTAGGTGTCTGTCTATGTCACAGTCATCAAATTGTGTACTTTAAATGTGTACAAATTTTTTATGTTTGTATATCAATTATTCCTCACTAAATCTTTACAAATTTCTATCTGTCCTGGTAAGGTTTCGGATTATTTTAAAAGAAAGAACAGTATTTATACACAATGGAGTGCTATTTTGCTATAAAGGATAAATTTGAGTCATTTGTAGGAAAATGAATGCATCTTGAGACCACAATGTTATGGGAAATAAATCAGACACAACCTTAAATATCACATGGTTTCTCATATATGAGAAACCCAAAGTATAAATACATTGAAGGGAAAAATAAAAGATAGATAATAGAAAACAGGGAGATAGATCTTTTGCAAATGGGAAGAGGACCATGAGATGGAGAGAGAGAGAGGAAAGGGATGTAAAAATAATTGAGATGAGTGCTGTATATGTGCCAAGTCTCCAAGATGAATGCAATCATTATATGCTGCAAACATGTACTAATAAAAAAACCTGTTACCAAAATAGATAAAATTATCCCTCTCTAGGACATCAATATCAGGGATTTTGAACTGAGCATTCAGACAGCAAGATAAACACAATCTTGGCAAGACACTAGGTGCTAGGAGAGCCCAGGACCAATGCAGAACAGCTGGCCAAGGGTGTGAAAAGGATCGTACGCTTGCTGAGCTTCGAAGAGGCTTTGAACCATAAAGTGTGAACATGGTGCTCTGAACTGCAGGTGATTGTGATGCTTTTATATTTTATTACTAATAAAGCCATTTGAAATTTGCAATTGTGGAAGTATCAGTCTATCTAGAATGATTTGTTTAAACCAGTCAATAAATATTTATTTAGTGCCTAAAGTGGCGTTAGGTGCAGGAGATACAGCTGTGAATGAAATAGACACAGCTGTTCCTCTCATATTATTTATATCTAAGGAAGAAACACTCTTTATATGTGTAAGCGTATAAGGAACTGAACCATCACAGTAAGCAACACAACCTACCATAAAGGCTTCAGGTGCATGGACTCTTTTCTGGGGTCTTTCAGAGTAGACAGTATAGGCCAATTCTATTGTACACTGTGTGCTTTTGTTTGACTTCTTGAAAATGAAAAGAATTCCAGTATTATCCTTTTTATCCCACCTAAAGAAAATGATCAAACATCTTCAATTTATTAAAACAAGCCATTCCACCCAAGCTTTCTAAGCTTCCCACATATGGTAGACAGAATAAAGGCCTCTCAAAGATGGGCACATCCTACTCCTCAGAACTTGTGATGATGTTAGTTTACATGATAGCAGATAGAATCTAGTTAGCTGACTTTAAAACTAGAGCGATTAGTCCTCAACATAATCACTAGAGTCCTAAATTTGGAAGAGTGAGGTAGAAGAGTTCATATCAGAGGGACTGTGCAAGAAAGACTCAAGCAGACATTGCTGACTTTGAAGATGGAGGAAGAGGCTAGGAGCCAAGAAAGTAGGCTTCTCTAGAAACTGGAAAAGGCAAGGCAACGGGTTCTTCCCTAGAGCCTCCAGGGGAAAACAGCTCTTCCACCTCTGTAGCTCAAAAGGCCTGGTAGATTTCTAACCTTCAGAACTATAAGAAAATTGATTTTTGTTGTTTTAAGCCACGAGTTTATAGTCATTTTTATAGTAAACATAGAAAATAAACACACAAATCTTTCACTTGAATATATTTCAAGTTCCCTCCTCCTTTTCATAAGTCTGAAAAATACAGATTTGTTCTCTCATTTTTATAGTGATCTCTCCATCTGTAAACTTTATTTTATCAGCTGTCTTCGTCTTCTTCAAAAAATAGTGTAATCTCTTCCCCTCTTCTGTGTACCTAGGGAAATTTATTTCCTTCTCTTCCAAAAATTACCAAAGGAATACTAATTGTTTAATGCAACAGCCTCTACTAAATCTTCATGAAAATGAGAGAGAGAGAGAGAGAAGAAGAGAATGGAAAGGAAGGGAAGGGGAGGGAAAGGCAGAGCAGAGCAGGAAGCATATGCACCACATGAAGAGAAAAAGACTGGTACTGTTCCTGAGTGGAGGAGGTATTAGTAATTTCTGTACTGTTATTATGTTCAAAAACACAATAATGAAAAAGTCAGAAGGTCATATATATTAAAGTGACTGGAATTAGAATGGGAGCCTTAAGGATCATGCGCAAATCCAGTACTTGGATCCTGGCAAGTTGCATTGGCAAAGTCTTCCTCGTATCCCACTGGCTCTGATGGAGAAAGATGGTTTTGAGGTGATAGTTCCGGACTTACCCTTAGATGAACTCAAGCCCTAAGGATGCTGATGAATCAATCAAGCCAACCTGGGGGAAACAACCACGGTGATATGTTTGTGCAGCGTCTCTCCTTCATCATTTGTTTATTTTACTCTTAGAAACGTGCCTGAGTTGTGCCGCATGATGTATAGTTATGGAATTGAGAGAAACCAACTGGCGTCTTGTAGGAACCCCCAGCGACATGAGGCAATCTGCATTACAGTGTTTCGTACTCTTGTCACAGTCCTTTTACTGTACAGCAGCTTAGCTTTAGGTCTTATCCACAAGCAGAGCATTATCAGAACACTACTAAAGTTTCACTACTGAGTAGAAGTCACCTCCAAAGAGGCCTTAGACTCTGGATTTGGGGACAGAATTAATGGAAGCTGTCAAGATTTATTTTTTTCCAAATCTGTATGCTAACTATACCTAAGTTACCTAAGAAGTATTTTGATTTTTCCCTTTGCAAATTATCTCTCAGTAAAGCCAGATCCTGCTTTTGTGATCTGATGCCAAATTTATATTTTTTCCCCTTTTTTTTCTAAAGGAAATAAACCATTTTTGTGTTTCAACATTGTAGGAAACTAATGAAGACTCATATCTAAAACCAATTTTTATCCCCATCCACTTATTCTTTACTAGGGTCTTCCAACAGTGTTGTTTTATTTGTATTACCAAACGAAAAAGCAGCTTCCATCAGGTTCTGGAAGGGGGAGAGAGCCACACTTTGAGGCACACAGCCTTGTCTGTGCAGCTCTGGAGAAGACAAGGTGGATGGAAACTTCATTGGAGTGAGTCTCAGCTCAGTGTGTAAGGGAAGTTCTCTTAACAAAACTGCTCAAACATGAGGAATAGTCCCTCATGAGTTTCTGTAGTCTTCCTCTCAGGAAACTTTCCAAGAGGCTGACACAGGGCACACCAGAATCATGAGGAAGGTTGGATTACATTACCCCTTAAAGCCTTTCAAATCCACATCACTATGCATCTATGTTATTCTCTTTTCCAAGTTTTCTAGGATATCATAAATGCATTTGGGTTACTTGAAATTGAAGACCTTCAATATTATGCAGCCCTAGAAGGCCAGAAAATATAATCTTCTGCACTTAAACCTAATTCAAGTCAGTGCAAAAGATAGATGAATCACCTTAGAGATAACCCATCTGAATGGAGCAAGATTTTTGTACTGAATTAAAGACAATACCTAAATATCATCAAAGAAGAGATCATTTGATCAACATAAAAACTAGCATAGTCAAATTAAATTTAATTGTTTCAAAAGTATGTATTGTTTTTCCTGTTTCCAAAAACAGTACATGTCCTATGTCAAAGAAAACCTTGCTTTGTAAAAGTATATAAATCAGGAAGCAAATATCCCATGTTTCCTTAGAGATAACCTGTTAACAGCTTTTATCCAGACTTTTTTCTATACATATATTATCATGTCAAACTAATTTTTAAAAATAGTCACATGAAAAAAGGTGTTATATTGTATAGAATCTTAAGATTTAAATTAATTTTAAAATTAAGATTTTTTTTTCCCCTACGGCTCTAAGTCTTCACAAAGCAGAGGTGAGGACTGATTCTAAAGGCTATTAGTAGTTTTGTTTAAAGTAGTAGCTTGGAGGACAAACCAGCAAGGTAGCATGATCAAGGGAAATATTCCTCAAAATTCATCCCTCTAATATTTATAGGCACCTATTTGTATATTAGGTGCTCATAAGACATTGGAAATACAAGTCAGATGAGACCCCTGGGGATATAAAATGAAAAAGACATTATCCCTTATGATAAGGAGCAAAGAGTTTAATGATAATAGAAATACTTTTTCTAGCTCTGTGTTTTATCTCATCTAATTCTGTCCCATATTTGCATATTTAACTTGGCAAGAAGGCTAAAACCATATAGCATGAAATTTTACAAGAAGAGAACAGTAGCTCCCACAAGAACTATTTGGAAATCTCTGATGATTGGTCTATCTGAAAAGCCCACACATTGACTGTCCTGCTCATCCACTGCTAACCAAGAGGAGCGATAAGGTTGTATCTTGAACTATATGTCCCTATCTTGAGACAGTGCTTCAGTACAAATTACTCTTCTGGTGTGGTCCCAATTCCAGCCACCGGAGACAGGTTATCCCCGTGAGAGTGCTCAACCCAGAAGAGAGGGATTGTTAATCACTGCTGCTGGTTAATGTGGGAGGCAAATCCAGGAGGAACTCTGCTCCCTGGATTAAGGAAACTGATAGATCTTAAAGGATCTCTGGAAAGTTATGAATGTGAAGACCCTTGGACACATGGGTCCTCCCTGAGATGATAGACAGGATCGCTGAGGTATCCCAAGGAAAGAAAGCCAATCAGAAAGCCACGTCCAGTGACTGCCAACACCAAGTCAGCTTTCCTTTCTAGACACAGGCTTTTGTTATCATAATCAGATTTATGATGATTCCAGGGACTGGGCTGGCAGCAGAATACAAAGGAAACAGAATATAAAGGGCAACACTGAGTAGTCCATGGTTCTATTTTTAGATTTGAACATCACAAATCGATGTCTTATTTAGAACTCATCTACATGCTCAAGTGAGACATTATAAAACCATCCAGAATCCAGGCTTGCTGGGGCTACTCAGTGAGAGCTGTGACGCGAGCACGTTATTTAACATGTTCCTTATAGAGGGGGTACTCTGCACGGGAAAGCGACAGTATCATTTTTAGAGGCATAACTTCAGCCAAGATAAAGGTTATCTTTATGTTATAAAATGGAAGCTTTCTTTTTGTAGCGATCTTGCTTCTTGTAGACAAGAGCATTCTCATTGGGAATACTAATTATCTTCATATTTGCCTGATTCTTAAACTCTTTAATAGTTACAGCTATACAGTGTCTGTGGTCATGAGAACCATATAATGGATCACTGCAGACAACTACACTGCAACTCTCATACTATTCTAGGTCAGAGATTACAAACTTGTGGCCTTAGCTGGGCCATAGAGGTGTTTGTCCAACATACAGGGATTTTTTAAATTTTGAAAATTGTTTATATTTTTATTTGCTCTTTTATTTTTGACATATCATCTGTTACAGTTGTATTGAAGTATGATTAACATTAAAAATCTGCATGTATTCAATTTAAAGTATAATTGGATTAATTTGGGCATATCTATATATAGTTGTGATCCCATTGCCATAATCAAGGCAATAAACATATCCATTCCTGGCAAAATTTCCTTATTTTACTTTCTTCCTCTTCCTCCTTCTTCCTCTCTTCCTCATTCTCCTCCTCATTTTTTTGTGGTAAGACCAGGTAAAAGGTAATTGTGTAAAGGCAGATAATTTCCTCTCAGGAAGTTTTTAAGTGCATAACATTGTATACTTAGCTAGAAGTATGCTGTTGTTCAACAACTATTTCAATCTTGTTCATCTTGTATAATTGCAACTTTATACCCAGTGAACAATAGCTTCCTGTTTCCTCTTCCACCATCCCCATGAAAGCACTTTTCTATTTTCTACTTCTGTAAGTTTGACTATTTTACGTAGTTCATTAAGATGAATTATGCAGTCACTTCCCACATTAGGATGGCTATTATTAAAAAAGATAACAAATATTGATAAGGAATTAGAGAATTGAACCCTTGTACATTGTTGGTGGGAATGTAAAATGGTTCAGCAGTTATGGAAAACAAAATGGAGGAGCCTCAAACAACTAAAAATAGAACTACCATATAATCTAGCAATTGTGCTTTGGGTATATATCAAAAAGAATTGAAATCAGAATCTCGAAAAATATTTGCACTTCCATATTCATTGTATCATAATTTACAATAGTCAAGAAGTAGAAACAACCCAAATGTCATTTGAGAGATAAATATATAAAGCAAATGTGGTATATACACACAATGGAATACTATTCAGCACTAAAAAGGAAGGAAATCCTTCCATTTGTGACAACACAGATAAACCTGGAACACATTGTGATAAGTGAATTAAGTCACAGAAGAACAGATATGGTTTTTTAAAAATTGAAATAATATTTTAAGAATTAGGAAGTTATCAAATCTATACTTTTTGATTGGTGTGTTTCAAATAGATTTTGATCCTAGAACTTGAAAGTTCTTTCCCGTAGTAGTCATGGACGGAGCTGAAGAACAGACTGCAGATGGAAGGTAGCTCATCCCTTCACCACACCTTTATCTTTCTTTTCCCTGCAGACATTTGAGACCTATATCCAATCTCCCTTCCCACCCCATTGGGTCCTCCTCCTTTTTGGTTTCCAACTTTGACTTCTTTGTGGATAATTGGTTTGGGGGAACTTATTCTCGATCTGATCTAGCATTCACCAAGGACCTGGTTTCTGACCACCATTCCCCAGGTACACATGTCAAAACAGAAGAGCTGTCTTCTCAACCATGCCCTGTTCTATAGCCAGAAGCACAACATCGAACCAGCCTACAGTGCCTGGTGACTTTCAGGAGCGTTCAGGTAAGAGAGATTGGAACGCAGTTCCTACCTGCTGGGAGGATGTAGAAAAACGGCCGGATCTGGAAAGTCTACTTTAATAACATGATTAGAATAAATTCTGTAGAACTTATAAAATTGTTCCAAGGTGATGACGTAGTTCATCGAAGTGATTATCTCTGGATAGTTGGGTAACATCTTATCAAAGACTTGCTCCACCAAATAAGAACTTTCAGATGTTGCTGCAAGAAATTTAATTTAGTAATCTTTTCTGGGAAACAATATTTTAATAAGTCTTCTGCCTGCAGTATTTCCACTCTTATGATTCGATTCTACAGAAGTAATCCAATGTGAAGATGGAAATCACTTTACCAAGATTTATATTCAAGCATTGTTTATGATGACCAGAAATTGAGGATGATTTACACATTTATTATGTAATTGCTGGGCGACTAAGATATGGTTCATCCATTAGAAAGAATATTATACGGGCACTGAAATGGAGTTTTGGAAGCAATTGTGATCATATAGGAGAGATGCTCATGTTGAAATGCTTGGAGATTACTCTTCTAAAGACAACTTCATGTTTAGGATTATCTCAAAGATATTTATATGTTTTTATAGTGCTTTTTGTGGCTCACTATAGCAATAGTGCCCTTACGCTGCAATAGCAGTCATCGCTGTAGTAGTGTGCTTTGGCACTTCTGTCTAGGAGACTCCAACAAATGACCCACAACCTTCATTCAATGCGGGTGTCGGCTTATTCTGCTCAGTGGTCAGCTTATTCTGTGTGATTGTTTTCTGCCCACAGTTGATTGGAAAAACAGTGAAGTCTCTATACATACTAAGCAAAAGAGACTGATCCTCTCTGGGATTTTTCTTAATGGAGAAAGAAGATGGAGTTGTAACCACGGGTGACCATGTTTGGCTATTTAACATGCCAAAGGAAAAAAACAAAAACAAAAATGAACAACAACCCCCCCCAACAAAAACAAAACAAAACAAAACAAAAACACCAGAAAAGCCAGACTTCAAAAAGATGGAAGGCTGGAGCCTCTATTCCCTATCACACTTGCCTTCTGATTTCCAGGATAGTCCCCTTCGTCTGTCTGTCCTCAAGTCCCCTGGAACATCCCCAGTGTTTTTTACCTAAATTATTGTTTTTGTTTAAATCAGCTCAACATAGATTTCTGCCATTAGTGACCAAGAGAATATGTAACAAATATGCATAGAAAACAGAGTAGCAAGAGTTCTTCAGAATGTTAATGATGATGAGAAATTCCATATAACTTGTTTTCTTCTTTAGACTACTGTGAATATTTACAGTTTTTTGAAGAGAGCAGTATTATTTCCATAATAAAAGTAATAAAATGCATTATAAAATAGATTTTTTTCTAAAGAAATGCTTTGTTTTTCTTACAATAGAAAGAGCCGTGTTACAAAATATACTGCTCAAATATTCTCAAGTATAATTCTATTTCCTGTCTGCAATTAAAAATTATTTACATTTTAAACAACACAATGTTTGATCATTGGTAGAGTTCCCATGAAGTGATGGGACCTCAAGTTAATCAAATCTGGATCTGGAGATGAGCCCTGATGTTCTAGAGATAGGACACTATTTCTTTTGCTGATGATTCCTTTGACAGTAGGTATGTGATCCAATATGGGCCAATAAAATTAAAGAACAAGTTTATAGGGATTTTCCTTTTTATCGTTCTTGAAATACTTTAAGAAGTGACCCTCTCTGTTTTTGTGTCTATAGATGGGAGACCAAAGCAGCTTCTGCCACCTTATTCCCTATCTGGGGACGAATCTGGTAGCTGACTGAGATGAACAGTAGAGAACTCCAGGAATGTGGAACTGAAGTTGCTTAATCCGTAAATCCTGAAGCCCAACTAACCTTTGGTCTTCCACTCAAGGAAGCCACTAGCTTCTACTACAGTTTGGCTGGTTTGAACTGGCCCTTCTGTCTTTTGGACAGAACTGGCCAAAACTTCCTGATGTAATTATGAATTTAGTTGTTACTATAGGACCTCTCTTACTCTTAATAACTATTAAGATCTACTCTAGCATTTTTTAAGCTTTTCAATTTATATCTACTTCATCCTTTCTATTCCTGGGCCAGTCTCCCTTATTTTCAGCCTATTTTAACATAGCAAAGCTTGTAAATAGCACACATGTGGAACCTACTCAATGACATTTGTGAATCTCAAACTGCTATTTCTGCCAGTTCTCTTTGCCCACACATCTGTATTCCACTCAAATACACACCTTTTTCTAGTCACACACAAAAAATGGCCATGCTTTCTTCTTCTAGAATACATTGTTATTTCCATAGACTGTCACTTAGCATATGCTTGACCTAGTGTACCCAACATGTCTCTTTGAGAACCAAGCCCTGGGATACGTCACTTGTGACTTTGAGATGACCTTTAAAAGTCAATTAGAAAGAAAAGTGCATGAATTCTATAATTATTTATTTGGTCTTGGTTTGTGTTAGTTTATATTAAATAGCTTCTAAAGAAATAGACATAATTTAAATAAAATTAAATCAAAATTCTTATTGCTATAGCATCTAGGGTAAAAGTGGTATAATCAACATAAATAATGAAGCTTCTGAAGAAAATTTATCCGTGAGAGCCCTCAGGTATCTGATTGTACTTACTCAGTAAATCAGTCCCACTTATGTAAGAAGTATTTATTCAAGTTCTATCAGTTTCACCTGCTGATCAGTTGGAAGGAGAAATGCAACTAATAGAGAATAATTTAAGCCCAAAGGACATAGGAACACACCACGATAGGTTTTCCTAGGGGCAGATGAACGAAAACTACATCTAGACCTCAACATCCTAACCTCCTCCTAATGCCAGACAAAGCCAAGAGTTCTGCATAGTAGAAAATGTGTATGATTTCTAGGTTCCCAGGAACCTAAATACATGATGAAGGGCTGGGGATTTAGCTCAGTGGTTAGAGTGCTTGCCATGCAAACACAAGGCCCCGAGTTCAATCCTCAGCACCAAAATAAATAAATAAATAAATGATTAAGTTTATTAAGTTTTATTTAGATATGCCTTTTTCAGTGTCTTAACAATACATTTAAATATTCAAGTCCCTTATAATAAGATTCTGCTTTATCTGCCCAGATACATCTGCCGGTAAGATAAAGTATTTACAAGTGTCTAGTATAGTGTCTGATAGGTCACAGACAATGAGGGAAAAATGAGTCAGTAAGTGTCAGACATTGTGTTCATTACTGAATTAAAGCAGGAGATTAAAGAAAGTTGTTGGTCACACTCTTCAAAGAGTAGAAGTTATTTTTCTATTGACTTAGGGGTGTGCCTTTAAAGGCTAGACTGAGTATATTTACTTTATCCTTGGAACTTGTTATGAATGGCAATATATAATCTTTGTTTTAATTGAGGGAAGGTTTTTAAATGTAGCTTCCAAACACTAAAACATATATTCACACCTTTACATACATAAAAGTTTACAAACATATGCACACACTTTATGGTAAATTTCTCTCCCTCATTAACCTATTTCTATTTGTCACTAGCTAGGAATTTTGATGAAATTTTTATTTTATTAAGATTAACAATAACAGATTTTTGCTATTCAACATTTATCAAGCATTTATCAGATGCCATGCAAGGATGCTCTGTAAATAATCTTGTTAGATTAGAATACAAAAACCTAAGTGTTTGGGAGAGATGGATGTGTGTAACACTCACAATATGGAATATATTTATGGAATAGAATCCTTAATGTTTTGTAGCTTCTAGCTGAAGAAAGTATGATGGATATTTATGAATAATTGTAATCTAACAATTTATTTTATCTAAAAAGTGTAGAAAAGGGAATGATTAAGTAATTGTCTTCATGGTAGTCCAAGAACAGTGCAGTCTTGTAGGGACCTGAACTCAGAAGGACTCTGCCAGTGGCTCAATGCTTTATTGTCCCTGCCTTGTGAGTTCTAATAATTTTTGAACACTGGGCAATTCTGCAATTTTCATTTTGCACTGGACCCCCCTGATTATAGCACAAGTCTCAGATAAAGATATCTATATATCTATATATAGATATATATATCTTAATTTACATATACACAGGAAATGGAGGTGCTCTTTCCCCCACAAAAGTAATCTAACTTACCCTCTAGGTTTTTTGTTTTATTTTCTTTTGGTGACAGGTTGTCCATTAATCTAGCCACAATCTTTTTCTTTTTCTCCTTTGCAACAAACTACTAGAGATTTATATGATATGTGTTTTATGATTGTAGGCAAGGTTGGTTCTAATTGGTTCCTTTTCAAGTTTACCTGAGTTAATAGACATATATTTTGTTCTTTACAGCATGACAAAAAGGAAAAGCAAATCATAACAATTAAAGCCTTACACTTTCTGAGGAAACACTGTGTCAAGGTGTAAGAAATTTAATTCATTCATGCATTCATCTACCAACTTACTAATGTATCCACATAACATATATTTGTTAATAGGCACCTGTGTTGAAAGAACCCAAGATTAAAAGACAAGATGGGGTCCCTATGCCTGGGAAGATGCACAGAATAATCAGGAGACTGACATATACTGTAAGCAAAACAACGCTATGCAATTAAGAGTTGCAGAATGTTGATTCAATGTCAAAAGCATGTTTCTTTTTAAATTCCCTAATAGTATCCCAGCGTTAGTTATTTACTATGGCTGGCACTCATGGGACTCTTGGCAACTGTGGGATTCCTTCAACATGACCGAAGAGATCCGTACAGAGTGCAGCAGGATAGCAGGGAAGTGAAGGAGGACCATCTTTTTGAGTGAGGAGTGTAAGAACACTTGTGGAGAGGTTACTCTTTATCTGAGTTTGCACCCTTTTGCTTGAGTGAGAACTCAATGTATATGGGGTTGGAACGCAGGAGGTAGTTCAGGCAGAAGGGGAAGACTTTGCCAGGGCCTGGAAGAAGGTAGGACTTTACACCACTCTGCATCAGCCATCCTGGACAGCCCTGACTTTGACACAGACTTATCCTCTGCACAGAGGGAAATGCCTGGAGTGAAGAAAAATCTGTACTCTGCATATTATAGTAAATAGTTTTGTACACAACAGAGTGACTTGTGTGCAGCAGTGTGATTTGTTTCATATGTAGAAGAAATTATCTGGTTTAAAACAGTTCTACCAGGCACAGTGACTTGTATAACTATTTCTATCAGTCTGACTAATATATGTGTATTTATATATATTTTTTTCTTCTGTCTCTCTCTAAGCTATCTAATCTATGAAATGTTCCATTGATGGGTTCATAATTTGATGAGCTATTGAGAGTTGATGAGAATTTAGGAGGTGGGACCTAGTGAAAGGGTGTGGTCCTTGAGGGTATCCCTTGGGGGGCTACGTCTTGCTCTTTGGCACATCGGGCCTTAGCTGGCTTGAGGCAAGCAGCTTTGTTCTGCCATGCCATGTTGCTCTGCCTCATCACAGGCCCAGAAATAAATGAAGTCCACTGGCCACCGAGTGAAATATCTGAAAATATGAGCCAAAATAAACCTTTTAAATTGATTTTCTCTACTATTTTGTCACAGCCACTGAAAGCTGACTGACACAACTATGTTCATTTTGGAAACCAAGTATTGTTCTTCACAGAATCCTCTAATCATTAGAATTACTTAATCGTGCAGTTAAGTTAAAATGTTACAAACTTCATTCCATGTGTTATGAGAAACCCAGTATCTTTTGCTACCTTCTCAAACACATCTAAAAGTACATACATGTACACACACACACACATACACACACACACTTACTTTTGGAGATACAGATATTCCAAGTCCGAGATTTTTCAAGGGACCAACTTCCTCCTGTCAGCTATTTCTTGAATTTTCTTTTTCCATTGGAGTCTTGCTCTGTCTCTGGTTCTGCCTGGGGTGGTTTCTTCTCTGCTACAAAATGACTTTACAAGTACTACAGATCATTTTGCATTTGTGTTCCCTAAACAACTTTAATTAAAAGTTGCTTTACATAACAGAGTTTTACTGAAAGTTTATGGCTATCTGAGGTAGTTGTATTGTAGTATGGTCCCAAACTACAAAGCAGATATTAGTGGCATCTTTGCTGTTTAAAATTCTTCATGGAAACCACCCCTGTTCAGTTCTCCAGGCTGTCTTTCCCTCCAGGTTCCTTGCCTAGCGCTAGTTTGTTCAGCCTCTCCTCTCTCCTTTTTTTTCCATTACTCTCATTTCCTCTCCCACTTTGAGCATTGGAAATTTCAAGACTACTTGATTATGCAAAGATATGTAGATCCACACACTAGCCATGACAATATAGAGAATACGAGTAGATTAAGAAAAGATATATATATAGAGAGAGAGAGAGAAAGACAGAGACAGACAAGGAGAGAAATCTATTGCGATGGGGAAGAACTAGAGAGACAACATTTACTGGAACTTGGTCATTATGAAGTGAAAAAAAGGGATTGGGAATGTAGCTTAGTATGCACAAGGCCCTGGATTCAATATCATCACCAGCAAGAAACAAAACAAAAGTAAAAAATAGTAAAGCACATTGTATAAAATGCTATGTTTCAAAATGTGGCTAAGATAATGAAGTAGTCCCAAATCATTTATAAAATTATTTGATACTTTTTAGAGTTTTAATATTACATTTTTTCTTTTCTGTGATTGAAATTAATATAGCATTGCTGTATACATTACATACTATGGTGAAGAGTTTTCTATACAGTAGTGTGACACTTTCTATTTCTGGTTTGCTTCCATAGGCAGAAGGAATTATCTGGTATAAAGCAGTCCCTATTGATCACAGCATCTTTGGTAAGTGTCACTGGACTTACCATATTACATTATCATTATCTGTTAGGTAAATGCTTCCTTATCAGATTGTGTCTTTAAGGTAGAAACTGGATCTAACTCAATCCTTGAAGCTTAGCACAGATTCTGGCACACAGGAGATGTTCAACAAATGTTTGTTAAATGAATCAATGTCTAAACGATCCATGTTTAAAAGAAATCAAGATGTGTCTAGTGGGAATTTAGTTGAGTAGTCCAATAAAAACCAGACAGCATTCAGAAACTATTTTGATAATTGCTTCAAGAAATGGGTTTTAGACTAATAATTGGATTGCACAGCCTTATCCAACCTTGTTACAATTTTATTACTTTAAGTGAAAGAGACTGCTTTGGCTCTTATTATTGATAAATCTAGATAAATACAGAAATTTCATTTCACAGATTGCAGGAAAGGGCAGCAGAATCTTGGTTATATATGCTGTTTTAATCTCTTAAAAACAAGAGTGTTGTTGTTCTCTGTTTCCTACAGTGCTAATAATGGTCCAGCAAACCGAAGCAATGAAAAGCATAGTCTTGCTCTTCTGCTGTGGCCAAAGAAGTTTTGGCATGGATTCTGGCCAGATTTGGGGCTTCAGGAACTTCAGAATGGCAATGAGGTGAGTTCATGGACTTGGAGATCATTTTTTTAGATGCCCATTTCTCAACACGTATGTATCTGCAAGTGGAAGTGAACCTGAATTTTCACTTCGGTCACTCTTCACACATGAAAATGTTGATAGGTGTGAGGATGGCAACAAGCAGAAAACATTCTCATGGATGAAAGAATTTTTATCGTATCTTAGAAGAAAGTTGCTATGAAACCCCCTACCTTTTCACATGAAATGTTGTTTTTCAGGGCTTAGCCACCAGGAACTGGGCGAACATTGGCCCATCTGGAGAGCCACTGAGGCATGCGCTTGGAGACTGAACACTTTCTGTCACAGATGGGGCTACAAAGGGAAAGAGGGCCCCTGTCAGGGAGGGGTCGTTACTGTCACTGAAGTACATGTTTTGTGTCAGGCCCACATGAAGGAAAGTAGACTCGTTCATGTCTAAGCTCAGAACAGAACACCAGACAAAGACACTTTAATAAGAAGGCATCTATTTTTAGGGCTGAAGCAAAGTAGATCAGAAATTCTTTATTTTCCTTTAAGTACCACCCGTTTAAATTAATCAAACTCAACTGAGGAAGGAAAATATATGTTGTAATGGTTAGGAGCAGTGACTGTCCAGTTAGATTTTCTGGGTTCACCTTGAGGCTAAGTCCACTGTTAACCTGGGACATGTTATCTGACCTCTTTGAACCTTTGTTTTTCCATCTGTAAAATGGAATATATCAATTATCGTGTTTGGAATAGAATAAAAAATATTTGCATAGTTTTTAGCACCATGCATAATGGAGTAAGCACTTGATAAATTCATATATATATATGTATGTATGGATGGATAGATTAATATTTAGTTGAAACTTTATGTAAATACTCTAAAGCTACAGATACAAACTTAAAATTTTTTTGATATTTAATTACCATATTTGGTGTTATTTTTCCATGCAATAGAGTTAAGAGGCACTTCCAATAGAATGTGGAGAAAGTACAGTATAGAGTTCTGGTCCCCCTATATGTATGTATTTTGTAAGAATGTGAGCAAGTCAATTAAGTATTCTTTAACAATTAAATGAGGAAAGCATCCCTATTTTACAATGCTTTGGGGGAGGCTTAACTGAAAGAAATTATAAATTGGTAATGTTGAGCACATATAAAGGTTATACCAAGTATTTGTTTAATGTATGTGACTTGCATATAAATACCATTCACTTCATTTAGCTTTTAAAAACATTTGTTGTAGCTTAGCAGACATATCTCTGATGAGATTTACAGATTCTAATATATTTACCTGGCACAAACAGAGAGTCTGACGTCTCATACATAAATCTTTAGATCTCACTAGCTAAATATATTGATTCATTTAATAAATATCTATGCCTACTACTTGGCAGGAGCCATGCTAAGGAGCGTAGGCCTCACCAATGAACTTGACTCTCATGAGGGTCACATTCTAACTGGGGAAGAGAAGAAACATACAAGAAACAAGAACACTGTCAGCCGCATTGTCTTCAGAAGGCAGTAAACGTCTGCAAAGAAAAAAAACAGAGGACAATAAGAGAAATGAGAAGGTGGGGCAAGCTTCCAGTTTCAAGTGAGTGGTCAAGATGGGCTTCCTTGAGAAAATAAGACATGAACAAAAACTTAAGGAAAGAGAGGAAGCTGAATATGGGGATATCTGGGGCACAAGTGTCTGAGACAGAGGCTAAAGGCTAGAGCAAAGGCCCTGAGGCAAGAGGAGCCTAGTGGTTCTAATAAATATGGAAATCTAGGTAACAGAGAGGGAGGGAGAGAGAGAGAGAGAGAAACAGAGAGACAGAGAGAGAGAGAAGAAGAGGAGGAGGAGCCAGAAAAGGAGGTGGTGGAAGATAAAAGAGAAGAGAAAAACAAAGGATAGAGAAAAGTAGGGAAGGGAAGGGAAGGGAAAATCATAGACTAAATGGAGAACCACATTACCTGACAGGACCTCGTGTGCCGTTACAAGGACTTTGACTTTAACAAGTGAATGAGTCCTTTCTGGAATTTGGAGCACAGGTGTGACCAGATCTGACTTATTTTAAAAGGCTCATTCTGAATGTTCCATTAAGAATAGTTCATCTCTGGGTAGAGGGTAGAGGAGGGGAGACTAGTTAGTTGACATTTCGGTTTTCTAGGTAGGAGGCAATGTTGACTTGAGCCAGGCAAGGGGCAATGGAGGCAACGAGCAATGGTGGCATTCCAGTGTGCTGGATTTTCTTGACTTTTCTGTCCAGACCTATTGCTTCAATATCTTTTCCATATGAAAGTGCACGCTTTATTAGACCATTATTACTAG
This sequence comes from Hystrix cristata, assembly GCA_004026905.1. Lineage (NCBI taxonomy): Eukaryota > Metazoa > Chordata > Mammalia > Rodentia > Hystricidae > Hystrix > Hystrix cristata. The sequence continues at coordinate 41,689 of PVJO010009359.1, forward strand.
CGTACAAATGTACTGTTGTTCCCCTCACTTAAAATAATCTCTTGGCGTTACTTATTACTCAGTTACTCTAATCACGAGGCTTTGATCCTCTGCAGCAAAATGACTCAAAAATATTTATCATTTCCAATGGTGTCTTGTAAACCCACTTCAAGGAATCTATGAAACGTGGTGACGATAGCTGTGGCTTTCTCTTGCTCTCCTCTTCTTGTGTCTAGCCTGTCTTCCTGACTCCTGTCTAGTGGGGCTGACTACATGGGGCAATAAGTTCTCATAGAGCTCTCCAGAAGCTCCTCTGTCGTGGTCTCCTTAGCTGAAGGACACACTTGAGATTTATGGCTTCTGAATTTATGAATTAAAGTAAATTCTGTCCCTATATTAACAAGCCTGAATTGGAAACACGATTTTTACTAAGTGCCCATTCACCACCCATTTTTCTTAGAGATTCTGGGAAAGAGTAGAGTGAGTATGAATTTGAGGGGAAACTTAGCACCGATTCTTATAATGTCTCTTTCAGGAAAAACACACCACGTCTCTGTCCCAGGTGTTTCCATGATGGTGCTGCACCAGATCTTGTGACCACTGAAGCTCGGTGATCAGAAATGGAGGAGTCTTCAAGGGTGGTGTTATAGTTTTATATCTAGATGTCCCCCAAGAGCCACATGCACTCATAGGCAGGGATTTGGGGAGGGGGGGCGATTGAGTCATGGGGGGTGCTGTAACTAAATGTGAGATTAGAAGGTGGGGTCTGGTCAAGAGAAGTGGGTCACAGGGGTATTGCCTGCTTAGTTGTATCTCCCTTTCTAGTTCCTCCCTTCACTCTCTGCTTCCTGGCCGCCATGATGTAAGCAGCTTTTCTTCTTGGCAGGCTCTTCCACAGGCGCTGTTTTCTGTGTTTGAGCCTATTGGGCTGAAACTTCTAAAATGTGAGCCAAAATAAACCTTTCCTCCTTTAAATTGCAGGTGTCGGGTATTTTGTCTCGCCAATGTGACAGTGATTAAGAAAGTACAGAACTCATAGAAGTGGTGGCTCCTACCTAGCCTAGTTCCCAGCCTGGGAGATTCCCATGTGTGAGTGCATATGCACTGGAAGACCTCACAGGGTTGTTTCTGGTATCGCCCTGCGTCATCCCAGACCCGTGGATTCTCAAGTCCTCCTTCAGACTCCGGGGCTGTCCTAGGTGTGGAGTTTAGCTAACACTGGAATAGGCTGAAGGGTGAGTGAAGGGGCAGCAATTGCGGAACCAGCCCCCAAGTCACTGATAATGTCCCTAGAAACCAAATTTCTCAGTACCAGAAATCCCGAGGCTTCTAGTCCTGACTCTCTCCAGAAACACCACAGCTGCTCTCTGCCTTCCCCAGTTTGAAGTAATGAGTTGTCCAAAAAAGCACTTTGACAGTATCCACGAGAACAGTGCCTCATCCACAAATTGAGGGAGCATGAACGTGAAATGTTTAAAGTTCCATTAAGAATCCCCTGAGTCACCCATCTTCCTGCCTTCTTTTAGTCTGCACCATGCAACTTTAGCTCAGTGGGTTTTCTAAATTGTTCTGTTAATTTTAGCTATTTCTAGATAGATAGCCATATTCTAGGTGAATCATCAGGAAAATTGAAGATAAGAGCAAATAGCATACCGCTTCACTGTGAATCACTTTATCAGCTTTTTAAAGAAAAGACAGGCAAGGTAGCTTGCCCTTACATTGGTATTTCTGGGTAATAAAGGGTGCATATATGTGTGTGTGTATGTGTATGTATTAGCATTAGTGCACTGTATTAGGTCTGTGTTACCACACAAAATATCTAAGGCTACTTAGGAAGAGACGTTTGTTTTGGTGCATGGTTCTGGAGGTTTCAAGGCATGGTAACTTCACTGGCCCAATTCTCCTGAAGGTGCTGGAAGGTGATGGCAAGGAGCGCCTGCAGCAACCAGCTCTTCACATCTCAAGCCAGAGCAGAGAGAATGAGACTAGGACCCCTCCATCCCCTTTTGAAGCACTCCCCTAATGACCTGAATACTTCCTGCCTCCCAAAGGTCCACAGCACCTCCCAACAGCACCCTCTCAGAGCCTTTAACATCTGGGCCTTTGAGGATGCTGCCCACATTCACCGCCCCTTAGCTACATGCATATGTGTCCACACATATGTGTATACACACATTTGTGTAGTGTATGTACGGTAGTAACTGCTGGTGGGAAAACACAGTAACTATTAAGCTTTATTGTGTTTGTATATGTTTTCAGTCAAATGCAGCCAAAGACCACCTCCCTGAGGACCCTCAGGTGGGAGCATATCACGCAATTTTGATGTCTTTTCTTCTCAACTGGACTTTACCATTTCTAGTGCAAGCAAGGAAGACTTGTGCGCTAAGTGTAAGTGTGACTACCTGGAGACGAATAGGGTTATTTGTTAGCTCTTCTACAGTATATACTGAATAAATATTGCTTTATTTGTTCATTATCTGAGGTATCAGCTTGACCCTATTCAGGGGGTTTTATTGTTTTTAGATTACGAAATCTATTTTGTAACCTGTTATTAAGCCAAACATTTTTCCCACATTATGATTATAAAGTGTCGTATTTTCCTGTCCTTCTCACCCACACACGGTTCTGCCTTTGATGCAGTTTGAACAATAGAACTTTATTTTTTCTTCCAAAGAATTCAGAACCAAATTTCTACTGTGAAAAGCAGCATGCAGCTTGAGGTGGAGAGAACTGTTGTGATGAGCATGGCGCAGAAAGGGTGTTGGGGTATCATTGTCCAGTGAATGTGCAAATTGGTTATTCTCTTTTCTCAGGAAGCCCAAACAACTCCCCAGTTAGACGCAAGGTAGGATCTTGAAATTAGATGCAAATTACAGACTAGATATGTATCCATTTTATGTATCTTTATATGGTATCTCCCATAATGTCTTCTTATATATCTTTATATGGTATCTCCCATAATGTCTTCACAGTGTTTTTTTGAAAAATGTAAATAATTGAATGGTTAGATAAACCAACTTTTAAAAATGATGTGTAATGCTGGGCATGGTGGCACACACCTGTAATGCCAGCCGAAGCCAGCCTGGGCTACCTAGTGAGTTCAAGACAGCTTGAACTACATAGTGAGACCCTGCCTCAAAACAAACAAACAAAAAAACAAAAAATGATGTTCAGAGACAGAAAAAGTAAGATGGGATTAGGATATATTAATGACAGCAGGATTTCTCATCCTCAGTATTATTGATAATTAAGCAGGAAAATTTTTTGTCAAAGGATGTGGAAGGTAGAAGTGGAGGTGAGGCTGACTTTGCTGCACTGTACATTGTACCAATGTTTAATGGCATCAACTCCTGACCTCTAGCCACCAAGCACCAGTGTTGATAATTAAATACACGTATAGGAATTGCTCAGTGTCCCTGGGTGACAATGGGGAGGGAAGAAGGAAGATGGGTAAAATTTCCCTTGGCTGAGAATCACTGAGTCAGAGCATCAATTTCCTTTAACCAGAGGAGCTGGGAAATATCAAGAGTTCTTTAAACATATGTGAGACAGGATATACAAAACGTTGACTTGCATTGCAAATAACATATTATTATTAAGAAATTTTAGTTCCAAAAATAATTTAATGTATGCCAAATTACAGAATACAGATTGTATAAAAGTATATCATTAGCAAGTTCATTATGCTTCTTATAACTCAGCCAGAACCTGGAAGACAGAAATTTGGAAGTACTGGTAAGAGAGTAACATGTTTCAGATATGAGGTAGCTAAGTTCTGGAGATTTAGGATATAGCACAGTGCCTTCTATGCTTTAGATCTTGAATGTCTCTCAGAGTCCCACATGCTAATGACTTGTTCCTCAAGGTGGCATTTTTTAGGAGTTTGGACTCACTGAGGCATGCCCCTGAAGGGGACTGAGGTACCTTTGTGCCAATTCTCACTCTCTTTTGCTTCTTAGCTATAAGATAAGTAGTTTTGTTCCTCCACATACTCCCATCATGATGTGCTGCTTTGCTGCAGGAACAAAACAATGGAGCTAATAGATCATTAACAGAAACCTGGAGAACTGTCAAATATACTAAGCCTTTTCTATTTATAAGTTGATTATCTTGGGTATTTTGCTATAATAACAGAAAGCTGACTAACACAGTGCCTATTGCCAACTATGATCCATTGCAAACCTAAAATCTGCTAAGAGTACAGATCTTATGTTAAGTGTTTTTACTATACACACACAATGTAATAATAAAGAAGGTAAGAAACTTTGGAAGCATGATGGACATGTCTATGGGCTTGATGGCAGTGATGATTCCATGAATGTGTACTTATCCACCAATTACTCGAATTGTAAACGTTAAATCTGGACAATTTTTTGCATGTCAATCATGCTACAATAAAGTGACTTAAAAAAAAAAAAGAAGGACAAGGATGGCTGCCCTTGCCATTTCTATTCAACATTGTACTAAAGGTTCTAGCCAGTGCAATTAGGCAAGAAAATTAAATAAAAGACACTTAGTAGGTAAAGAAAAACATATAATTAAATTTTAAAATCAAAATATATAAAATAAACATTGAATATTTAGTGTATATAGTCAATAGATCATTTGGCAGGCATTTGTATGGCTAAATGGGCCATTCTCATCCTTTCTAATGGCAATATGGTTGGAACAGAATGTGAAATCAGTGACAGAAGGGGATGTCTCTGTTTTTTACATGAGAATAAACTCGGTTTATTGGACAGGGGCAGGCATAAGGTAGGAACTCAACAAATGTTAACTGGATGAATAGATGAAAAAAATGAATGAAAGAATGTGGCTTCTGTTTCCTAAATTTATTGCCAAGATTTCTCTTATGTGTTGATTCAGCCAAGATGTTAAAATTGAATTTGTCTTATATTTTTAAAGATTATTGTAAGGTATGATTTGAACTTTTGGTAGGATTTTAGTTTACCATCTGCATATGAAATTTATGTTTTAAGTTTCTTCTGAAACTGACTGTTTATTCAGTAATTACTTTGAATAATCTTTTTTATAACTGAAGAAGAAAAAACATTTGGATAGACTACCAACCCCCTAGTGGTATTCTAAGTCTATCCAGATCAGTTACTTGAATGCTAAAAAAAATGAATAAATTCATTTGTTTTAAAATTTGAATATAATTTTCAAATGACTCTCTTGCAAGAGTTCAAATCCAAAGAAATTAAATGAATTTGTAAATATACACAATATGCAATACTTCCTAATAAATTACTAGTTTGTACCATATGAAATTGTTGTCCTGGGTGAAAATTGTCAAATATTGGCAGGTTTGTATGGTTCAACCTAAAACATACTGAAATCACATGTACAAGGAGAAGAGAAATAACTGTCACTGGAATGTAGATGAAATAACAACAGATGTGATCAGAGAAAGGGGTGAAGGCCAAGTATTCTTAGACAACTATTTTAGCCTCATCTGTGGGCAGGAAATTTGCCTGCATTTTGCTCTTGCCCAAAGACTTTGCCTGAGACTGAGATTAAGGGCAAGGGCAGTGGACTAATTAATCTGGTAGAAGAAATTTCAAGGCAGTCTAATGTTGCTACAGTGGCATGGCTACTATTGGGTGCTTTTAGCCAGATCTATATTACAAATCAAGAGAAAAGAGTCCAACACAACGATGTAAAAGGTTTTGTGTTTGGCCAGAAAGGAAGCTTCGGTAAAGTTGCACAGTACACAAATGGAGTAGAGGAGAACCTGGTTGCTGAGAAGGAACAGAACAATAGAAAAATGGCCTGAGTACACCACAAGAACCAGGAGGCACTCTTTGCACCCTCAAAATTGCAAAGGTGAAAGGCTTCGCTTTGAGAAGAGAGCCCTGGAGCACAATGTTCCAGAATAGTGGTGGCCTAAAGAATTTGTTCCTCCAAATTGGGTTCATAGTGTTCAGCAATCCGGGCACTCAACCCCTATGACCAACACAGAAGAAAGCCTGGTTACTGCTCCAGATAGTGGCAGACCTTGGCTTCATCCAGGTTGTGTTGGTTTTAGGCACATGTTGAATAAAAGAGTTGGGGGATCAGGAAGGCTTCCACCTGGATTTCAGAAGAAGGTCTGGGAGACCAGGCAGCATGCCCCCGAGAGGGCAGTGTGTGAAGCTGTGAGTGTGAACTTGAAGGTGCCATGGAGACCCTAGAAGGCTAGAGAAGCCAGGAACATGGATCATCTGAAGAAAGTTGCAAGGAATGACCAAAGCCAGCCTAAGAGAGAAACTGTGAGAGCTATAACCACAGGCAGTGCCATAGGAGTGGAGCCACCCAAGCCCTTTGGAGTTCACATCTTGCAACAGGTTATACTGGATGCTGGACATGGAACAATGGGAATTCATATTTGCCCTGCTGGATTGTGAACTTGCTTTGCTCCCATTTCTTTCTATTTCCCTATTTGTACATTTGGAATGGGAATATTTATCTTGTTTATTGTACAGTGGTGTGCTCGCTTCGGCAGCACATGTACTAATATTGTACAGTAGTACCTCAGCTCACAAATTTGATTCTTTCCATGATTCTGGTTACAAACTGGGTTGGATTTGTAACCAATGGTTAGATTCAATGTTGACCTTATGGGGAAATTTCATTCAGTTCTCATCCAGTTTGGTTTTCTTATCAGAATTGTGGAAAGAATTGAGTTCGTGAACTGAGGTAACACTATATATTTAAAGCGTTAACTTTCTTTTCATTTGTATAGGGGCTCACAGCTAAGAATGTGCCTTAAGTCTCAGAGGAGACTTTGTATTTGGACTTTTCAGGAATGGTGAAACTGATAGGAATTTGGCAATTCTTAGAGATGGACTAAATGCCTTTTACATAAAGGGATGAACATAACTCTTGGGGACCAGGGGCAGAATGTTATGGCTTGTATCTAATGTCCCTCCAGAGCCTCAGGTACTCATAGGTATGGCTTTTCAGAGGTGGCTGGATTTAGGGTGTGTGATACTGGGATTAAAGGTATGTGATAACTAAATAGGTTTAGCTAGTTCTGGGTGTGGATAATGGAAGCCCCACCCTGGGTATGAGTGGTACCAATCAATAGGTTTATAGCCAGGATGGAATATAAAGAGACAGAGAGAAGGCAGGGTGCTGCTTCTGCTTATTGCTCACTTCCTCCTGTATGCTCTGCTATGGACTGCTTCTCCTCTGTGATGCCCCTCTGCCATGGCTCCCTGCCTTGGAGCCAGCCAACTATGGACTGAAACCTCTACAAACGGTGACTCAAAATAAACCTTTCCTTCTTTAAATTGAGGGTGTTGGGTATTTTGTCCCAGCAATGAGAGAAGTAACTAAGACACCACACAAGAAGAGAAAGACCTGATAACAGCTACCCACCCTGGAGGCAAACTATCTCAAAGCTATATGAGGGTCACCTGTTACTCGTCTTTCTTAGACAAAGTCAAGAACTCTACATTTTGAACAAGAATCCCTATATTTAAGTGCACTAAAATTTGACAGTCATTCTATAGTAGTGATGAAATCTCTCATTTTAAAATTTTGTATCATGCACTTAAAGAAAAGAAGAGAAATTCCAGGATCCAAAAGACTGTTGCAATAGGCAGTTTAGACAAGCATTACTGAAAAGAAATTGTAACCACTCTTTATTAAAATAATTGAGTTTTGGAGCCATTTACAATAACCTTGGGTGATGAAAAGCCTGAAAGATGCCCCAGTTGTCTGTTCATAGAATTTCAAAAGAATAAGGAGGTGGGAATATTTCACAGCAAAACAATCTCCCAGTCTTCTTAAGTTTGGGGATAGGAGATGTGTAAGATGAAGGGTCCAACTCTCACAGCCACAGGGGATGAGGACAGGCTGGATTTCCACCCCAATTCATATTGCTCCCAAAAGAGGCCCTGAGTCTAGATAGATGTCCATACTTACTTATCTCCTGTACGTGAAGGATAGAAGGCCAAACCACACATGTCTTCTAGGACTTAATAAATTACAGTCTCTAAAGGAAACCCAGAGAAAAGCAGAGGATCTAGAGTCTGCCCTTATTACTATTCAACAGGAAACATAAAAGTTCAATAAAATGGGATCCAATATAAAACACCTGGGATTCTACAGCTCCATCCCGTGCTTGTGAATGGCCAGCTCAGTGTGGCATTGCCTTACCACTCTGAAGAGTAAACACTATAGCCATTTCTCCTCTGATGATTGGGAGGATGCAATGTCAGCTACATTTACCATTTTCTCCTTAATGTCTTCGATCTAAGGTCATTAACAGAAAAATCTGCCCATAATACAATTAAATAAATTAGCAAATAAAAATTAACCTCCTGGTTGTAATGCAAAAGCAATATTCAACAAAGGAACAAAACAAAGCAGCAGTGAACAAACTCCTCATAAAATGAAATAACAAGTGAACATGACTTATATCTTCCATTATCTGGGCAGGATCTTGATGGCCCAATTTATATACTCTTGAAAGCTGAAACAGTTTTAAGCCATGTAAATTAAGATGTGAAATGAATTACAATGACCTGTTCTTCTACCCAAATGATATAATAGCCATAGGATTCAGACACAAGAGGCAGCTTGGTTACTCTAAACAGAATCTGACTGTGGCTTTATGAGCTGTAATACATTATGACTTAGTACTATGATAAATTCTGAAAATTCTTCTTATAACTACTTCTGGAAATAAAAAAAAATAATGTGTACGTGCAATGCCTAAAAGCAGAAATATCATTTTATCCTGTTATTTTAATCAATACAGTGACTGAAATGTAGATTATTTGAAATCAGAACAGATATATCAATTTCACCCTGCAAGGTGACTTTTTGTTGCTCTAAATTTAATGAACAACCTCTTTCTTGCAAAAATGATCCCTTGAGAATGGTAGGTGTCTAGACGTTAACATGAATTAATCAAGACCTGAACTTCCCTCTCTGGTCAAGAAGAGTCAGAAAATGTCATGTTAGGGCACAGAAGTGTAATATAGTCAGAAAGCAGGAGAAATAATGGTGGCTTTCTCCTTTAATGATTATTTAATTGTAGTCAGAAACACATGTTGCTACCATCCAGCGGCCTTGGGGTTTCAAGAAGGAAGCACACAGTGTAGGGTGAAGTGGTTTCTCAGGCTGTTACTTCCTAGGGCTGCTGGAACAAAGTGCCATGAACTGGTTGACTTAAGAGAATTTATTTTCTCACAGTTCTGTAGTCTAGTCTGAATTAAGTTATCAGAAGGATTGGTTCCTTTTGACTCTGAAGTACTGTATATGCTCCCTGTCTCTCTCCTAGCTTCTGGTGGTTGCCTACAATCCTTGGCATTGCTTATCTTGTAGCTGCTTCACTGAGATCTCTGAGTCCATCATCACAGGGCATTCTATCTTCTTCCTTTAACCACATAGTCTTCTTATAAGAACACCACTCGTATTGGGATTGTTGCCACCCTAATGGTTTTATCTTTTTTTAAATATTATTTTAATGGTACATTTTAGATGTACATAGTGATAACATTCATCATAGGGGATTTGTACCTGTACATGATATATCTTGTTGCTTCTTTTTTTCCCATTCCCCTCCCCTCCCTTCACCCTTCCCTCCCTCCTTATTCACAAAAGCTTAGTTTCCATTTTTTCCTTCTGTTTCTTATTTCTCTTGTCCCTCTGTTCCTTTCCCCCTCCCTTGTTCCCTTTCCCGTTTGGACATTTTCTTCCCTTTCCCAATATAATACATTTTAGTCTTTATTTACACTTTCAGTTTCTCACACCATAAATGGCCTTATCTTAAAATGACTATATCTGCAAATAACTTTTTTTCCATATAAGGGTACATTCACAAGTAGTAGAGGTTAGAACTTCATATCTTTGGGTTGTGGGGATGGGGGTGGGGAACAATTCAACCTGTAATAAAAGCCAGTGGCTTAGAGTAGAATTTATGGGTAAACTTTTCATTAAGACCTACAAATTAAACTGCTCTTATTAGAGCTGTCAATTGTAAATGTGGCATAAAAACAAGAACAAAGGCATTGGCTATAGGTGCTATAGGTTAGTACATGGTCCCACTTCTCAGGAGATTAACAGTGATCAATGCAAATCAAGGATACTTTGAAGTGAGGATAGCTTCTTCTTCCTCTTCCCCCTCTTCCCCCAATCCCCCTTTCCCCTTCCCCTTCTTCTTCCCCTTCTCCTTCTTGTTTCCTCCCCTCCTCCTCCCCTCTGCTGCTGCTTCTTCCACTTCTTCTTCCTCTTCCTCTTCTCTTTCTCTTTCTCCTCCTCCTCCTCCTTCTTCTTCCTAGCTTGATATGTATTTATTACTTTTTAACTTTGCAGTTTTCTGGAATACAACTCATATATATAAACTTTTCTATCTTTTATAGTGTATAGTCAGTGATTTTTAGTATTTTTACTGTTACTCATTGATTACACTATCTCGTTTGAGAACATTCCCATCAACCCAAAATGATACCCTCTGCCTTAGCAGTCATTCTCAGTTCCATTTCTGATTCTAGTAGGCACCAACCTCTGCCTATTCCTGGGTAATTTATGGAGCAGGTAGGAGGCTTCTTACAGAAAATAACTCTTCTGCTTATATAGAGATTGTGAAGTAATTCTTAACTAATCTGAACTTCCCTCTTTGGTGAAGAAAAGTCATTCTGGATTACAAACCCTCTTATATATCAGTCAATCCCCTTAACTCCATCCCAACTATAGGCATACATAGTTTAGGATCCCATTTTGTTTGGGAAGACTTTATTACAGAAAAATCATTGGCTTCCATATGGACAAAGTATTAGAAAATGACCGTTTTAGAAAGGGATAGAAAAGCCTATTTATGGATAAGCAATATGTTTTTGAATCAATTATGTTGAGTTAAATGATTTATTGTTCAATTGAACAATCAGTTAAATGATTTATTGTTATTGATTTTATGTTCAATTAAATTATAATTGGCATAAGGTGAATTAGTTCCAGACATCTTCTATATAGCATAGTACATATAGTTAACAATTTTGTATTATGCACTTAAAATTCTATTAAAAAGATAGAGCTTGTGTTGAGTATTCTTGCCAAAAAAGCAAAAATAAAGGGATATAAGGAGACTCTTAGAAGTGACTGATACAACTGTTGCCATGATTGTGGTGATGATTTATATAAATATATCTTATTTAATCAAATTGTATAAACTAAACAAATGCAGATTTTTGTATGTCAATTATATTCCAATAAAATGTTTAAAAATATTTTAAAATGCAGTATACCAACAATGACCTCACCAACAATAACAAAATGTTTTGTCTAGGTTATATGATTGCCACTCCAGGAATGTAAAGGTGGTTTAGTGGCAGAAATCCATCCACTTAATCTACCATTTTAAAACATTAATAACAGAAATCATATAATCATTTTATTAGATGAAGAAAAGCATTTGATACAATTCAACCCTCAACTATGAAAATAATCTTAGAAAAAGTACAAATAAAGTAGACATTTCTTCAAGCATACACAGTCTACCAAGCTTGCAATAAACATACAATTTGTTATTATCAAGTAATTATAAAGAATGTGATTTATGCTAGGCACTCTTAAATGTTATATGCACAAATGCACACACATCTCAATAATATAGATTAGTTAATATAATTAATATAATTTAGGCATGCATACACATCTGTATTCGTACACACATTTAATTACCTTAGCATTTTATGAAATAAGTATTATTATTACTTTTGCATTTTACAGATGTCAAAACGTGGACACAGAAGGGTAAAATAATCTGACCCCAGTCACAAAACTTTCAAGTGACAAAGCTTGAATTCGAGCCCACTCAGCGCTAGTGTATGCATTCTTAACTCCTGTGCTTAAGGCCGCTTCAGTGCAGGGACACGAGGATTGTTCTCTTTAGAATATGGACCCCAGGAAGCCTGCTGCCTTCACATCGACTAGCTCACCGTCTTTGTAAACTCTGGACCACGCAATGAGGCAAGTAATATAGGATTTTAAAAATAGGTAAAATGCCCTTCACTTGCAGGCTATCTGATGGGAAAATCTCAGAAAACTCGTAGATAACCATTACAAAAGAGAATTCAGTAAGATACAACAGCAATACACAAATTCATCAGTGTTCCCAGAAAACAGATTTACCAATTATAAAATGTAATGGAATTTACAGATGTTTTTACAATAACAAGAAAAACTCCAAGAATGTGCTAAATAATTTTAATCAAAATGTAAATTAACTTTTAGAAGAAGAGTTTAGGATTTTTTAAGGGACGCAAAAAGCCGAAATACACATTTATGAAAGAGAGGAAGGAGACAAGGAGCAGCTGCCTAAGCCTAAGGACTCTTATTCAATATATAAAAGACGCACACACCTATATGTATATTTTCATGTTAGCATCACTATACCACCACACCAGATACACACGTGTACCCTTTGCTTAATTCCTAACTCTAAGTGGCCCTTCTGTGAGGCTCTCCCTTTCCTATACTTGTCCATCACAACAGACCAAGCAAGAATCAAATGGGCAGAAAGAACATAGATAGAGGTACCAGGCTAGGATCAAAGACAGAAAGCCAATCAGATGGCAGCAACTTCCAGGTGCCCACATGGGAGATGGGAGAAATCACTAGACCTAAATAAAAAGAAGCAGAGGGAAAAGCCCATAGGTATTCATTCACTTTCTGATGCTCCCTACTCTTCCAGAGTAGCTGTCTATCTTCTCTTTTTTGTGCCCTTTTCCAAATAAACCATCTGTTTTCATTTAAAAAAGAGAGAGGGAGAGAAAGAAAAGAAGAATTAGTATAGAAGAAGTCCTTGTTCTTCTACCAAAAAAATACATTTGTTAGTATTTCAATTAAACTCTCAATAAGGTTTTCATTAAAATTGGCCAGACAGAGCTTGTTTTCTTCATATATAAGAATAAAATACTAGAAAATTTTGAAAAAAAGCAATAAAAACTGCCAAGACTGATCAACTGTAATATAACAATATAAAATTTAAGACAAAATATTATTGATATCAGAAGGGAGAAGGAGATCAATGTAATAGAATTACTCACCTTGAATCAGACCCATCGAAACTTGGCAATATCACAGATACCATTATGAGTAAATAGAAAAGGATAGACTATTCAATAAGTGATACAGGGGCAATTGGCTATCTATATAGAATCAAAATACAATTAGAACACTGCTTTAGAACAAAATAAATTCTAGGTAGATGGAAAATCATAATATAAGAAGTTAAACTTTCGTAAGAAACTGATTGCCAAAAAACTCTTTGGCCTTAGCATCAAAGAGATTATTGAACCAGATACAAAAGTACAAAAGCTAAAAAGTAAAATGCTTTATAAATTAGACTACAGTAAATTTTCCATCTGATAAGACACCACAAAAGTATAAACAATAAGCCACAAGCATGGATAAGTCATGAGAAAGATTTTGTCAGTTTCTATTTAAGAGTTAATATGCAGATCATACAGAGGCAAAAGTTTCTATAAATTAATGAATATTAAAAATCCAAGACAAAAAAATGATTGAAATATGAACGAGCAAGTCATGAGAAGAAAAATCCAGGCAGCCAATAAGTACATTAAACAATAATTATTTTTCCTAATAAGTACACATTGAAATGTATTAAATGCATCTGAATAAATTATTCTAACAAGCACAAATTTAGAAAGTAAGATTTCTGTCCACCTGACTGCCATATATCTGATATTATCCTTTATTGGTAAGGATATAAGGAAATAGAAATTCTTATACAGACATATTGAGAAAATAAATTGGCAGGATAGTTTTGGAGAACAGTTTGATATTACTTAGTAAATTTAGGTATGGGCACAATGATTTACACAAATATTCACTAAAGGGTACAGATTAAGATACTTTTTCCAATGTTGTTTGTAGTAACAAACTTGAAAGCAATTTAAATATACACAGTAGAAAAGTGGATAGTTGTGAAACATTCACCCAGAATACAACATAGAATAGTTAAAAATAAATATGTTTGTCTATATGTGTCCTCATACTTAATTTTCAAAACACGATGCTGATTTTAAAAAAAACTTCCAAAATGATATGTATAGGGTGGTAGAATTTATATCAAGTTTAAATGCATTTAAAATAGTACTGTTCATTGCTTTTGTAGATGCATACATATAGAATTTGAAAGTTACTAATCTTTTTAAAGTTATTTCTTATGCAAGTTCCATATCCTGCTTACTTTTTTCTGTTTAGAAAACAGATACCTAAGAGATAAATTCTGTGTGTGATCATACACAGGTTTTTTTTTTTCATTTCAAAATAAGGGCTCATTTATTGAACATTTACTTTAAAAACCAACAAAAATTGGCTCTTTTCCATTCACTATAAAATTCTGTAACTTTTGCAGGCAATTTCATCCTTCTTATTGTTGATGGAAGAGGTAACTTTTAAGGGAGTGTGGGAAAGGGAAGCACAAAGATTAAAGATTATTTCGATATAGTATCTTGCAGTACTTATTACAAATGGGAGTAAATGGGGATGTATTTTATAGTTTGAATTTTTAAAGGGATACCACTTTCATTTCAGATCTTTTCTTTGGCATTAGCTATGCAATGTTTTATAACATCACATATTTCACACTTAAATCGTTTAAATAATTTCATGCCACTTGTGGCTTATTCTGCTTACTTATTTTTTGATTATGTACATGTCATCTTCATATATCTGGACATACAAAAATGAAAACAAAATCCTTTTACATGGTTGCTCAGTGCCCAGTTCATGACCTTACACAGCAAATTCAAAAGCAGTGATCTGTATTTTTGTTATTATCCAGAAGGAGAACACCACGACTCTGAGAATGGGAAAAAAAAAAAAGCAACAAGGTGTATCATGTACAGGTACAAATCCCCAATGATGAATGTTATCAATATGTATATCGAAAATGCACCATTAAAATAAAATTAAAAAAATAAAAAATAAAACAAACTACATAGATCACCAAATAGTTAATTTACCTTTAGAAATTTTATCCAAGTTTAAAGTAAATATGAATTTTTGAGACTTATGAAATGGAATTATTGATTGGAAAAATTCTTATTGGGTATATTTTGGGTATAAACGAAGCAAAGAAAGGTGACTGGAGTCATTGAGTATAAAAAGATATAGGAAGAAGACCCAAATAAGTTTTTTTTTCCAATTTTTTTTAGGGCGGAGGGAAGTAGGAGACAATTTTTGGGGGATTGTCGAACTCAGGGCCTTGCACTTGCTAGGCCACTATCTAAGTACTGAGCTAAATCCCCAACCCCTCAAATAAATTTTTAAAATATGGTGGGTAACATATGACATATGATACGACCTAGAATTGAAAATTATGTTAATCTTGAAGGAAGTAAGGATTGCTTTCTTTAGATACATATTCTGCTCTCTGGCTAGAAGTGTCAGGGTTGTATTGGAAAGGACTTGTACTACTTTTGATTTTTGTGGGGGGTATAGGGGTAACATAGCGAGGGTGGGAATAGAACTAGCAACTCACATGAAGGAATAACATTAATGTCAAGAAAAATCACTACTTGGAGCGTTTTTGGTTGGTCTCCTGCTGTAAACTTGAATTGATTGCTGAAAAGACATCAGAACTGTCCAATTTGCGTTAGGTCAAAGTCTCCATTAAAATGAGAATTTATTGTTTTTTCTCTTGAGAATTATGAAATTTTCTATTCATTAAGAAAGCATGATGCTTATGAACTTATTTAAACACATTGTGATCCATCCTAGAAAGTCTAAATGATATTTTTAAAACTGTACACAAGTAATTTGGAAAAGAACAAAATCTAACAGAACCAGGAACAGTTCAAATGGTGCTACCCTCACATTTTTTATGCAATCTTTCATTCAAGCATTCAACAAATTAGATACTGGGGACAACTTGTTCTGGGAAATCAGCACTATGTAGCGGAAATTGTACAAAAATGCATTTAGTGCCAAGCAACTTTCTGCTTAACTTTTGGCCACCGCTTTTATCACTGTCTTCCTCATCGTTACCACCATTATCGTTTACCATCATCATCATCATCAGCACCCCAAAGTCACCTCCACAGAAAGGTAGTCTTCCCTAAACTAACTCTCTTTTTGTCACTAATGTTAATTGTTCCATGTATTTTACCCTTTTATCCTGCCATTATCTTCTTCATTGTATGGTTAAATACCAAAAATTACATGTTCTCCTCAGTGGGTTGTTACAGCTACCTAAAGAATAGACTTCATTTGGCTAGGTTTCCAATGTGTTTCGAATGCCTAAAAGTTTCCGCCAAACAGTCCTCAGTAAACACTAGTTGAATGAATGAAGTATTATTTATTAATGGAGTTTATTTATTCATAAATTTTGCACTTATTTTTGGAGTGTTGCATATGTGTCAAGTACTCGTCTATGAACAGAAAATACAGCAGGAACAGAAGAAATAAATTCTATCTTCATGGTACTCACAGTCTAGTGGAGGAGAAGGAAAAAAAGTAAAAAAAAAAAGCAAATTATATAATACATTATATAGTGATAAATGCTAAGGGATAAAAGTAGGAAGGAGGGATAAGAAATATTCATGGATACAGTGACCTTTGAGTACAGTTATAGAGAAGCGGGGGAGCAAACCATATGAATTTAATGAGGAAGAACATTCCAAGGAGACAACCCATCATGGAATGAATGAAGTAGTAGAATACCAGGGAAGGACCCAGTATGGTGAAAGCAGACAGAAGAGGGCAGAGGAAGGTAGGAGACAAGGCAGAGTGGCAAGGGGAGTCTTTTATTCTGGGTGTGACAGGAAGCCATTAGGGGATTTGAGCAGATGTGCCAATAGCCGTAAATGGTTACTGTGCTGAAATCACATAATGGCAAAGGCCACAGCAAGAGACCACTTAGATTTCAGTAACTACATCAGAGCCTTGTTCATTTTTTATCCATCACAAAGAATGTATTTGTTCAGTTAGTACTGAGTTCCTGTTATGTGTTTGATACTATCCTGTATCTAAGAATACAGCAGCAAATGAGATGATTTGGGTATAAATTGAGTTTTTCATTAATGTGTATTATTTGCATTAACTGGCAAAATATTATAAGATTTAAAATTAAATGATAGCTAGGGAAGTAATCAATATGTAGACTTGTTGCAAAATAGTATTATCTAAAATGCCCATTTTCATTAAAACATGAGACATTCAAAGAAGGTCTTAAAAAAAGACTTGCACTTAAAAAAAATCAGGCAATACAAATTTTTAGAAAGGGCTTAAATGTTGAACTTAACAAAGACGTCAAAGGAGGCTTTATAAATATCTTCAAAGAACTAAAAGAAGCCATGTCTAAAGAATTAAATAAGTACATAATGACAATCTTATCAAATAAAGAATATCAATAAATATATAAAGTATTAAAAATAAACAAATAGAAATTTTGAAGTTGGCAAGTACAAAAATCAAAACAAAAATCTCAGTACCAGAGCTCAACAGTAGATTTGATCTGGTCAAAGAAAGAATCTGGGGCCTTGAAAACGAATCAATAGATAATAAGCTATGTAAGGCATGGAAAGAAAAAGTAATGAAGAAAAATGAACAGAGCCTTAGACATGGAGGAAGTGTCCTTGAAGCATGGGACACTTCAAGGACACTTCAGGCAATATATATCTCTATAGATCTATCTATCTATCTATCTACCTATCTATCTATCTATATCATGAGAGTTCTGAAAGAAGAGGAGGGAAAAAGGCAGAAAAAATACTGGAAGAAATAATGGCTGAAAACTCTCCAGATCTGTTGGAGAATATTAATATATATATCTAAGAAAGTCAAAGTAAGATAAATGAAAAAAAGAAGCACATCCTTATGTATTATAGTATAAATGTTGAAAAGGGAAATATTGATATGAAAAACAATTCATAACATACAAAAGAACCCCAATAAGATTAAGACTTGACTTCCTGGAAGTAATGGAGACCAGAAGGCAGTGGGATGATATATTCCAAATGTTTAAAGTGGAAAAAAAAAAGCTGTTAACCAAGAATCTTTTAGCCAACAAAACTATTCTTCAAAATAGAAGGCAAAAAAGGCATTCCAGACAGACAAAATCTGAGACAAGTTGTTGCTTGCAGATCTGCCTTCTGAGAAATACCAATGTTTTTCTGTCTGAAAACAAGTGTTACAGCAGTAATCTGTATCCACAAGAAAAAATTATGAGTGAAAGTAAAGCTCACTAAGTAGGTATTAAAAATAACGTATTTGCACATTTTTCTTATTTCTTCTCACCTGATTTTAAAAGAAATTACATAAAATATATGTTAATATATGTACATATATACATGTAAATGGTATTGTTGGGCTTACAAAACAGAAACATAATGTCTCAACAGCATAAAGAAGGCAGGTAGAGACCAAGATATATTAAATAAGAAAAAGACATCAAATGTTAACAAACTCACAGGAAGAAATGGAAATGTTAAATTGAAAGGTTCCTATAAAAAATATAAATACATACTTGCTCTCCCCTCAGCTTCATTAAAATACAAGGATGTAAAGTGAAAATGTAATATCTTTTTTCTTTCTCAGCACACATAGAAATATATGACAACCACAGCACAAAAAGGGGAAGGGAGGAGCAATGTGGGAATAAGATTTCTGTATTTCATTGCTATTTGGTTGGTAAAAATCTGGAGTAGAATGTAACAAGTCAGGGTGTGTATTGTGTCGTCCCTACAGCAATCATTAAGAAAAAAATACTTTCAAAATTAAAATTTATAATTAATAAAGTAATTAAAATTTTACACTAGAAATATCCATTTGATTAAAAAAAGACAGTAACAGAGAAATAGGAGAATAAAGAAGAAATGAGACATATAGAATTCAAAAAGCAAAATGGAAGATGAAAATCCAAACATAATCAACAATGATATTAAACGTGTGAGGATTGAACAAGACAATCAAAAGATGGGTTACCAGATTGGGATATTAAAATACATGATCCCAATATAGTCTGTGTATAGAGGTCAGTTTAAAGTCAATGAAATGTACAAGTTAAAAGTCAAAGCCTGGAAAAAGATATTATCATAATTATCACCATAAAAGTGTTGGGGTGGCTACGAAAAGAGGAAATATGTGCTGGGGTAAGCAACATACATTTTCACTATCTCCAAAAATCAGACAAAATCCAAAAAAGAGGCAAGAAAGAAGATACAAAAATAATAGTGGAGGTAAAAATAAAATGATGGAGTGTAGTGGCTCAAGAGGGATCATAAAATAAAGCTTGCCAGTATTCTTTTGATTTTGCATAAAAAATAAAAATGAGACACATTTTGCTGTTCTTACTTTAATGTGAGGGAAACTAGCAAGAGAAATCAGACTTCACTGGCTTCTAAAAGGAACAGATGAACAGTTGAAAGAGAATATAGAATATTTTAAAAAAATGTTTAACAGTGAAGTTAATGAGAAGAAGCACGGTAGTTAGAAAATATCTTGAGGCCTTGAAGAATAAAAGCAAAAATACTTATTGTTTTCTGGTCATGGAAATAATACTTGTACATTTAAAATTTCAAAGACAAAAAAATTACAATGTACAAAGTGATATTCTCCCAACTTTCATCACCAAGAAAGCAATTGTTAAGAGTTAATGTGAAGGGTGGGGGATGTAGTTCAGTGGCAGAGCATTTGCTCATAATGGGTAAGGCCCTGGGTTCCATCAAAATTCTTTCACAGAAAAAACTATCTAAATTCTTTCAGTTGTGTTTTATGTATATATTTATTCATTTAAGCATAATCATGATACTTCATGAAAAAACCAAGTATTAGGATGGGGATGCAACTGTATGTTCTTACAGCAAACCAGAAATCTGGAAAAATGTGTTGTAATTCAAATATAGTGAAGACCAGAAGCTCATAGAAAGCAGGACTTATGGACTGACTAGATTTTTCCGGGGATATCTAGACCGATGTATCAAATCTTCCATATTATTTGTCTCTACATGAACAATATTACCCACATAGAAAGTGGTCTGTTCGATATGGCGATTACTTGTTTCAGTCTGATTGACCTGGGAGTTTCCTGAGGGCAGCAACTATGTATTATTTAACATTTTATTCATGGAACATGATCAATGGTTTGCATCATGATATGGAGCCCACTGAATAATGGATGAGCAATATATAGTCAATAAATATGTAAATTATATAGCTAAAGGGTTGTGTACATGCATGTGTGTGTGTTTCTGTGGGGGGGCATGTGTGTGTGATTTTGCTTTTGGTTTTGGTATTGATAGTTACACACTGTAACCAATGATTCTAATTGTCCCAAATAAATCATTCTACGGGAAATGAAATACAGTAAATATTGCTTACTAGGCAGAGTAGAATCAAGCTACTAAAACTGATTGGAAATTTTAAGTAGTCCCTCCAGCTTTTAATTTGGGGGCATATACCACGTACCATTTAAAATAGTTTAAATAAGGCGATATTAAGAAGGGCAATATTCATATGCATATGTTCCATGATTGTCAGTGATGGATCAACTTATTAAAGGTAGCAGATTTTGACTGAAGTAGACTTCACTTTTTTCAAATCCCAGTTCAAGTGAAATACTTGCAAAATTCAAGTATTATGTGAGCTAAAAAGGCCATTGGAAAGGCCATTGTAATTACAATGCAATTAATATCTTATTTTTTTGAGTCTACAACAAAAGATCCATTGTATTTGGGAGATGAGTAAATTCCCATTTGTCATGAAATTAGCTGTTTACTTTCCTTGTTCTCCAATATCAAAACCAAGTAGCAATCTAATTATACTCATTTTTTTCTTGGGTGAACTCATACATACATTTTTTCATTCATAGTTCTTGTAAGATTCTTTGATTAATATGTACTTACTAAGGTTTTTGAAGTATGAAAATTTATAGGTCAATTTCATTAGAGAAGTAATCGAGTTCTTTGCCAAGATTAGAACACAGTAAATGATTATAAATCAGTCCTTTGAATGAGTAGAAAATTAAGATAAAGTGTCTATTATTGAAAAGGGGATTGTATTTGTTTTTAGATTCCCTTCCCAACAAGAAAAAAAATGCTAAATTTTGCCCTTAGTTCGTATAGGGCCTCAGAACAAACTTGGGCTTTGATGTGATTTTATAATGAGTTAGATTATAAAGGCAATATTTGAATCAATAATTCTTAGAGTAAATTGAACAAAATAGAAAAATATATTAATAATAATAAATACCATATTTTGTTTACTCTGTAATAATTACTCTGTAATCCTTTACTTTGAATGACACTGTGAGAAAGACAGTATCGTGGCAATTTTTCAGATGAAGAAACTGTGATTCAGAGAGGTTAATTAACTTGTTGATGGTCAGTAAGATGTTTTCCTGCCCAGCAATGTTTATGAGAGTTCCACAACCAGATGCCTTTTATCTGCTTATTAAATGTTATATTTTATCTTGAGAGCTTCATTCAATGCACAGTTGTCCAAATTTTGCAGGGCTAGAGAACTCTGAAGAAAACTTTGAAATCAGATAACACAGTTGTTGACTCAGTGCTAACTCATTTTTCGAATACTAATATTACCAATCATGCTTTGCATATGACAATAATTCCACTTTATCATTACACTGTCATACTGAGTAATTTTGGGTTCTTGTCCTCTGAAATAAATGCATAGGTGAGCCTACATGTGTGGAACTTGGGGTAGAAGATCTCCTCAGATCTCATCAGATAGCCTTGCAGAGAGTTGACATGCTCTGTGAATTATTCAAAGTTCATGATTTTAGAAACAACATGTCCTATTTATGCCACACGAATTAGATAATTTTTTAAACCAGAAGTTTTTTGTGAATTTTTTAATAAACTAAGTTCCCAGTCCCTTACCTCCAGGCACTATGCAGTATGGACCAGCAATCCCTCTGGGTCTCCCTAATCTGCGTGCTTCCTGTTCTCCACTTTGGCCATTCAAACATCTTCCTACTCATCTCGAGCTTCTAATAGCACCTCCAGCTCACTGACTCCTACTTCTCAGAGAAAAAAGGAACATTAGCAGATATGACAAGCAGATCATGGAGAGATGGTCCCGAGTGAGCACTACCTCCTGGTATCACACCTCCTGTAGTCCCCACCCCTGCAGCATATGCTGATCTAGTGACTTGTATATGGCAGAGATGGTGGATGTCACTTCCATGATTGGATTCTACATGAATGTGACTTGCATCTTGCTTCAGGCTATATCACCTTCTTGGATACTACACTTTAATGAATCAAACTGCCTCAAGCCAGCAGAATCTCTAAATTGCCCCCAACCCCTAAAACAATGTACTGTAATCCTCTGAATGTGAGAGCATGATTATAATTATGTTGTGTTGCAATTATGCTACGTTATGTGGTACAGTTTACTTTAAAATAAAGAGATTGTCTAGGTGGGCCTAATTTAATCACATAAGTCCTTAAAACCAAAGAGCTTTCTTGAGCTGGAAGCAAAAGGGAAAGTAAGAGAGATCTGAAGCGTGAGTAGGATTCTACACTTCATTGCTGGCCTTGTAGCAGCCAGGAAGGGAATCAGTTCATAAAGAATATGGAAAGCTTTTAGAAGCAAAAACCAGGCTCCAGTTGACATCCAGCCAGGAAACAGGGACTTCAGCCCTACACACCACAAAGAAATATGTTCTTCCAACAACCTGAATGAGTTTGCAAGTGGATTTTCCCTCAGATATTTCAAGTAAGGGTCCAGCATGACTGACTTCAGCTGTAGGAGACCAAAAGCAAAGAACCTTGCGAAGCCCTTCCAGATTCTGTTATGCAGAACTGTGAGAGCATAAATGGGTATTGTTCCAAGCTTCTAAATTGGTGGTAATTTTCTAGGCAGCTACGTAAAACCAACATGTTGCCATGTTTGAAAGGACCATGTCGAAAGGAACAGCCGAGGTCTTCAGTCCGAGTTCTGTGGGAGCCGAACTCTGCCAACAACCACACACCCCTGGAGGCAGTTTCATCCCAGTCAGGGGTTCAGATGAGCCTGCACCCTTCACTGATACCTTGGCTGTTGCCTGCGGAGAAGCCCTAAGTCATGACCCAGATAAGTTGTGCTCAAACTTCTGATCCATGGGTTCTCTGAAATAATAAATGTGTGCTATTTTAGCTGCTAAATATTGGGTTAACTTTTTATAAAAGTTGGCACCTTCTCATTCTGGGGATCTGCTCTTACTTTGCCTTCAGAGTGGTTGGTCAGCCCTTCCTCCTTAGAAATTTCAGTCTCTACCACCTCCAACTACCATTGGGCATGCTCCAAACTGTCTGAGTTGAACCCTTCCAGATCCCTTCCCTTGGAGTAATACTACCAGCCACTCACCACAAGGGGAGGTCACACAGACTCAGTGAGAAAGAAATCTACTGGTGCTTTCAACTTTCTTATTTTGGGTATTATGGAGGTAGATGATCTACCAGTGCTGACAAAGTATCACAGTATTTTATCGTGTCCTTCATAGTCAGACTGATACCTGTGATTTTTCCTTTGCAGTCCCAGAGGCCTCTACTAAAATTAGTGTACAATAAAAAGCATCCCAGCATCCCATTATAATCAAAATCAAAAGGATGCATTTTTGTCTTTTAAGGATAAAGTAATAGTACAATTCATTCAAATTTTAGCTCTGGATAAATGTCTTGGCGTTGTATCAGAGACAGGTGGCATATAGGAACCCAACATTCATTCCATTAGGGGGGTGGTCCAACATCCATTCCCCTTACTGAGGAGCAGTTCGAGCAAGGGCGTAGGACCCATGAGACATAAGAGAGGTGTCTGGGGAAACCAGGGAGATTTTCTGTTTCCAAAGAGAGACCTCAAGGAAAAGAGGGTCTCTTCTCACCTACATATTGCATCAGAAATGGAAAACTAGAACTGCTGCAGCTACGTTGCTCCAGGTCAAAAATAGAACCAAATCTCTGACTGGCCAAGAAATTATGGAATGATCTTGGATCCTTGATAACACAGCTAAGTCAAATTTGAAGACTGATTTGTCCCCAGATCTCCTTTTATATGAAATAATGTGTAGCCCTGTATTTCAAGCCTGTTGGAGTAAAAATCATTTTACTGGTAAAATATTTTGAGCACTAATAACATTTATCTTTGAATAAAGGACTATGATTTTAGGAAAATTTATGCCAGCATCCTTTGGAAGAAAACAAGAAAATTTAAGGCAGACTTAGAATGGAGAATAAAGTCTACTTTTAGACTCGTTCTAATGAAACTACCAATCTAGTACCAAAATCAAGATGTCAGACAAGAGCCAGAACAAAAAAATAAATAGGTAAGATATATAAATGGAGTCAGAATTTGGGGAGGGGCTACTTTCATGTATCTCCAAAGCTATGATCCAAGCCATAGAAAACTTCAAGAGAAATAAGGATTTGAAGCCCATAGGCCAAGACAGAGAAGTTTTTGAGTGAAGAAGGACCTTGAATGTTCTGTCCTTTTATATAAAAAACAGATCCTTGTTCAACCACTTGATTTGCAAATAATTTAAAAGATAAAAGAAGGTAATGTTCAACATCTGCCTGCAGGATGTTGCTGGGCCAAGACATAGGCCTTAATCCCCTGGTTATAGTAGTTTAGAACATCAGGCTGTTGTGAACATACATGGAGAACTATGGGTTATTCTGTAAGCTCAATAATAAATCACTTTACATGGTAGCGGCTTTATTCTGACATATACTGAGAATGAAGAAGAGGTGGTGTAAGATCAAGAATTTGTAATCTAAATATGATTCATTCACATTGCATGAATCTCAACATGATAACCTACCTACACATACAATTGCACCACACTCTCTGTGGTAATGTTGGGTTTCAATTGTGTGGTCATTGATATGTGGTTTCATGTAGTGTAGAAAGTTATCACTCTAATCTTTCTTTCCAAATGCAGTGTTAGAGGAAGGAAGTATACTGTTCCATCCATGTGTTAAGCATAGATTAAATTTTACAGATCTAGAAGCAGAGCTTTAAAATCAGAACAGCCATGGCTCAAATTCCAGCACTGACACTTTTCTAGCTATGTGATTTTTGCGATGTCACTTAATCTCCCACATCTGATTTCTTCACATGGAAATGGAAATAAAATGTCTATATCCTATGAGGTATGAAGGAGGGAATGTGTGGAAACCACTTATGGGCCAGCCAGTAACATAACAAAGACAAATAATGTCAGCTATCTTGCCAGTTTTCCTAATAAGGACTTACATGTGATAGAGGAAAATTACCGAGTGGATGAAAGAATTTCACTGGCAAATGAAAAGGGGGATTTCATTTTAATATTAAGTATATTGATATATCTATGGTTCAGTTTCATTAAGTGATGTTTACCTCATGGGGGCTATAAGAAGTCAAAATATTTTTGTTAGGATGAGAATTCTACGTTACAGATATTAAAACACAATACTATTTTTAGCTAGGTTAAACTTAACTATGTGGAAAAAAAGCTGCCTGGACTTTATTTTTTGAATTCTTAGAATAAAAGAAGAGAGGTTTTGTTTAAATGGAAGTATTTGTTTAAATGCCTAAGAGTCCCTCTTATTTTTAGCTCCTAGTATCTGACAGTTCTAGTTCTGGGGGATGGATATGAGAGTGTGTTACAGTACTCCTGAGTAGAACCAAATGAAATAAATGTCTGACAAAGTTGTACTCACAAAAGTCAAGCCACTGAAATCTGGTTTGTGAGAGAGCTGAAATGGTTTTAGAAGAGAAAAACATGAAGATAACTGCCCCCCCTTGCAATTCCATGTAAACACTGCTGAATGCCACAGACCTCTCCTGAACACACAAGTGACAACAGACACGGATCCCCTGAGAGTCCTTCACTCAGGAGGGCCGTGAAGGAGGGATTAGACTCAGAGCTCCACAGGGCTCTTCTTAATGACCCTTTGGGATGAAGGGCACTCTTCTCATGCAGCTCTGGAGACGGATGTTGGGAAGTAGAAATATGTTTTGTGCCTGACTCAAATATCTTCCATTTTCAAAATGAGTAAATAGGTATTGTCTTCCATATCTTAGAATCTCTTCACGTAATCTCAATTGTATTAGTCCTAAATTGAAAAGGAACTAAATGACTTCTAACTCAAACTTTTCTCTGGTGACTGCGATGATTCTGATATATAATGTTGCTGACCCACAAAGGACCCATTTATCTACCAGTCTGTACTCCATTGAAACGTCAGTCTCCTGAGAGCAGACACCCAGTATTATTCAGCCTTAAATTCATCATGGATTGGAACTTCCACGACTGTGAGCCAAAAATATCTCAGGTATTTTGTTATAGTAATGGAAATTTGACTAAAATACCTAGCAAGAGACTGATACATGGCAAGTTCTTAATACTTTTGTTAGTGAGCAAATACTGTGAATGCTGACATGCCTGTACAACAGTTGCAAAGAAGCATGGATGATTGGAAGGGAGTTTACATAATTTTCATAATTTTGTAAGATTGAGTATATCTTCAGTTTGTTTCTGTTCAATAAAGAGGAGAATCCTCCAAAAATGTATACACACTTCAGGAAAAGAAAAACTTGTATAAATATTTTAATATTTAAATTTTATTGAGACATAATGAGATTAATAGAAATTACATTTGGCCTCCATAATAACAAGAGGTGCTCAAAGTGGGAACCATTAGCTTCTGGACGTTTATTAGTATGGCTGATTGAATAACTTTGGTAACTGAGACTGTTGCACATTCATTTTTAATTTCTTCTTTAAGGGTGGGCAATGTAGTGGGTTTTCTGTGATGCATGACGTCCTCTGGGGTCCCCTATATGAGGGTAACACCATCTGTTCAAAAAATATCATACGATTTTTCTTTTCCTGAAGTGTGTAAACATTATTTTTGGCAGACTCTGTATTGATTGAATAATTGTAGTTACCAACCAATGTTTTGGTTATTTAGTATAATAAGGTGATGAAGACATTTTTCCTACTTAACCAAGTTAATCTACAGAGAAAAAATGCCTTATATCTTCATGAACTTATTTGTATGTTGGATGGCATGTTTGTGAATGTGAAACTGTTTATACTGGTTTTCTTATAACAAAGAAACCACAACCAGTACTGTCAATAATTTTGAATTATAAAGTAAAAATTAATACAAATTTTAGGGTTAGATAAATAATGTTAAATAATACATACTTTATTGAAATCTCATACTTTGTCTCATGAGTTATTAACTAGATTATTGTGGTTAAGCAGTATCTGTTCATATGTTTGGTTGTGCATTTGTCCTTCAAGTAAAACTTTCAGCACTGTAAGGCGCTGTTAATTCCTTTGGTTTTCGAACCATTGTTGCCATCCAGTGGAAGAAGATAGAATGTCATTAAATAGAAGAGAATACATCCTCCAAATAGCTAACATTACAATCATAGTCAAACTTTTAAAATCACAATCCACCAAAATTAAATCCCCTATAATAACAAATTAAAGCAAAAACTACAAAGAAATTCATTTAATGGTTTGCCAGTCTAATGAACTTGTCACTCAGACAAAATATCCGACACCCACAATTTAACAGAGGTTTAATTTGGTTTCTGTTTTAGAAGTTTCAGTCGTTGACTGGTTGGTGCCTGGTGGAAGGGCCTGGAAGGGGGAAAGCTGCTCATATCGTGGAAATTAGGAAGCAGAGAGAAAAGGAGAGGCCGGGGAGGGAGACATACCCTTCCAGGTCATGCTCCCAATGTCCCGTGCCTTTTGATTAAGCCCTACCTCCTAAAAAGACATTTAGCTACATTTACAGTTGTTTTTTTTTTTCTCACCATGTACTAAACTCAAATCAAAGTGGATCAAAGATCTAAACATTAAAACAGAAACATTAAATTTACTGGAGAATAGAATAGGAAGAACCCTCGAAGCCATAGGGGTAGGAAAAAAATTTATGAACAAAACCCAGACTGCACAGGAAACAATACAAAGACTCAGTGCTTGGGACCACATGCTATTAAAAAGTTTTTGTACAGCAAAAGAAATCACCAATAGAGTAGGGCGAAAACCCACAGACTGGGAAAAAATATTTGCTAGCTATCCATCAGACAAAGGTCTAACATCTAGAATATACAAAGAACTCAAAAAAATTAAATCTCCCAAATTTAAAGACCCAATCCAAAAATGGGCAACTGAAATGAATAAATATTTCTCAGATGAAGAAATAAAAATGGCAAATAAATATATGAAGAAATGTTCAACATCACTAGTCATTCGAGAAATGCAAATCAAAACAACATTAAGATTCCACCTCACTCCAGAAAGAACTGCGTATATGGAAAAATCAACCAATAACAAATGCTGGCGGGGCTGTGGGGAAAAAGGAACACTC